>JAIUZE010046614.1:0-59315 GCA_022085475.1 Heliosperma pusillum
TATAAGATGTTTAATTAAATAAATAGAGTTTTTAGTTTTGGTTTTATAAGTGTATTTATTTTATTGTATAAGCCTTGTATTTCCCGGAGGGAAAATACGGCGGTGACGCCCTGTAATTCCGTTGCTGTCTATTATTGATATAAAGAGCTATTTTGAGCTACCTGCCTGTTTTTGGGGGCGTTACAATATTGGACAAAAACAAATGTGGAAGATGTTAGTGAATAAGAGGGAGTACATGAAAAGTGTACAATTGTCTTGTAATATGCTACTCCCTCCTCCCAATCAATAACTTACATTTTCTTTATTTTCAACTCATAAAATAAAGTCAGTATAAACATCACTGAGACACACATAGAATAATTACCAAACACTATTTTTTAAAATCTGTCAAATTAATTTGCTAATTAAACCAGTCGTTAAAATCTGTTAACTTATTCTACTAAAGTCATTTATTATTATAAATTGTTTTTGTCATTTGACAATCAGGGTTTTAATCTTACATAAACCATAGAAATCCACATTATTACGTTATTTGTTGGATTATATACTCCCTCCTAGTCACTCATTTATTTCCCTTTCCTTTTTGCACAAGAATTAAGGAAATGAATTTGAACCACACAAAATACATTACCCCACATACAAATGAATTTGGACCACACAAAACACAAAACCCACATCCAAAAAGGGAAAGAGGAAAGAAAACTCAACTTACCCAATAAGAAAAGAGGGAAGAAATGAGCGTGTAGGAGGGAGTATAACTTTTTAATTAACGCTGGTACACCTCCAAAATTCCAAGTAAGTTTTACGCAAAAAATAAAATAAATGATCACATTACTTCCAAATTTTCAACTTAAATCTCCTAAACTAAGAAATACTAAATTCTCCCAAAATATAATTTTAAAGCAATAAATAAAAACTTAAAAATAAAGTAATTAATTCTCCCTAATAAATACCACCAAATCTCCCCCAATTCTACTCCCCAAATTCCTCAGCTATTGAGACCATTTCTCATCAAATTTTATCTACACTTTCTCTCTCCTCCTATAAATCCTACTACCCACAATCTTAAACTCTTCAAAATCCTATAAATTTCACATCTTTATCTTCAAATCACTCAAATTCAACCCAAAATTCCCAAAATTTCGCAAATTTGTTCACTACCCACTTCAATTAATCCCAAAATTCGACTTGGGTATCTCTTAAAATCTCAAAAATCCACCTAAAAATTGCACCTTTTCACTCAAAAAACCCCAAAGTTTGAACCTTTTTAAGTTTATTAATTTATTAATTTAATTAAATTAATCTATTAATTAATGATCATGGCTTCAGAAGCTTCAGTATACTCTTCATCAGCAAAAACAACGATTTATTTTGATGAAAAATGGAAACTATCAAAGAAAGAAGGAAGTAGAAGAAGTAGTAGAAGTTGTAGATCTTCAACTTCTTTTCTTTCAGGCAATTCGTCGAACAAGAGGTGTGCATTCTCAAGGAAGTGTGCTAGGCTTGTTAATGAACAAAGAGCTAGATTTTATATTATGAGACGGTGTGTTGTTATGCTTATTTGTTGGCGAGATTGTAATGGTGATTCGTGAAATACAAAAATA
Organism: Heliosperma pusillum; assembly: GCA_022085475.1. Taxonomy (NCBI): domain Eukaryota; kingdom Viridiplantae; phylum Streptophyta; class Magnoliopsida; order Caryophyllales; family Caryophyllaceae; genus Heliosperma; species Heliosperma pusillum. The sequence continues at coordinate 1,605 of JAIUZE010046614.1, forward strand.
CTTGTGTAAGACGGTTTTACACAATAATTACGGTCGTAAACAAACCCGTAATTTTGTGGTGTGTTTATTTTGTGGGTTTTTTTTGCCCCTCATTGGTTAATTTTGAGGGGTATTTTTGGAAGAAGAGAAGAAAATTAATTTCAAGAAATTGATGTAAAAAATTAATGGCATCTAAGAAGGAATATTAATTAATTAATTAATTAATAGGTTTTAAGATCATGCATGATCATATACTAGCTTGTACAATTTCTAATTAGAATTTTAGTAGAAGTATTTTGCACACAAAATAATTAAATTTCTGGGTTTAACTTGTCCAAATTGTAGATTTCCTTTGTATGCAAAACCAACCAAGGAAATTAATTCTCTATTTTGCTTAGTAATTGTTTTTTACTTTTTTTTTATGTAGTTAATTTATTGCTTGACCGATGTTTTTTGAGCTATCATTGTAGGCTTGTAGCTAATCTAGTGACCTCAATTACCCATTACCCGACTAAAAGTTGTGAGCGGTGATACTCATGTCTCGGGTACTAGAGAAAAATCACAAGTCAATGTACTAAAGAAATTGTTTGATGATCTCATTAGACTGTTGCCTTAATTAAATACGAGTAATTAAATTTTTGAAGGAACAATTAACAAACTTTTAGGTGAAATAGTCATAGTTGATTGTCATTATAAAATGCAGGATGAGTATTCTTGATAATTGAGTGATCTCGACTATTGTCTACCTATCTATTTAAAGTCGATTCGACCTTTATTTGGTATCAACGATCTTGCAAAACTATGATAGGCGATACTCATAATCCGGTTCAAAATTCTTCGGCCATTGAAAGATTAATTATAAGAGGTGATACTCGATCGACTTTTAACGCAATCTTGAGTGAGTCCTGAGCTCAAATTTTTGTGGGTATGACGGTATGAAAAAGGGTGCAACTAGACTCTAGCTCACTTTATATGGAGTATAAATAAATCGAGTCTGAGTTTGAGCCCAAACTTTTGAAATTAAAACTTAAGCTCGGCTCAAGTGATAATTTACGAGATCGAGCTCCAGCTTTGTTTGAGTACATTTTTTCGAGCATTATTTTTATTTTAACATAAATTTTAGGTTAAAATTTCAAATTTAAACTATTTTTTTTCGTTTATTAGCAATAAAATAGCACTTTATATGGTTATTTAATTTTCTAAACGAATATTTTAGTTACTTTATCATAGAAATGATATAGTTTGAAGCGAGTTTTGTTGATACAAATTAGGTTATAGAAGTAATAATTAGAAAAAGAAAAAACTGATTCAAAAAATCTTTCAAACTGAGCCTTAATGAATTATGGCTCAGCTTGTCTCGAGCCAAAGCTCAAGCTTAGTTTGACCAATCTTGAGACAAGTTTCGATCGAGCCGATTTCAAGAGTTTTACGAGCGGGTTCATCTCATTTACAATCCTAGATATGAGCCAAGATAGAGTGTACTATTTATGTGTCGTAGATTGGGTACTAGAAGTCCAGAAGTCAATTTAAGCCTTATACGGAGTAAATAGAGATAGTCTTATAATAAGTCATCCAATATTTTGCCAACATTAAGTTTCTCTTTTGACGGAGTCACTTAGGTAGATAAAACAAATTTAAGAAATTACAATGACTTGTTTTTTTCTAACCGTGTGATTTATTTGACCTGTCACAAGCTTATGATCGATAATGCCCGTTAATCACGAGAATCTCTGCTTTACCAATGTCAACCACTATTTTGCTACTCACCCTACCAACGAAATTGGTTGATGATCTCAGCTGACTAAAAACTTAATTAAGTACAATCTTATTTAATTCTTGAAGAAACAATTAACAAATTAGGTGAAATAGTCATAGTGAAATACTGAAATGCCATTAAAGAAGTGCAAGGATGAGCATATATAAATCCAACGGTGTAGGGATACCCTAAAGAAGGTCGGCAGAGATGCCCTTAATTTTGTTGCTAAATTACTACTCGTATCCCAAGTTTGAGAGTGTTTTTATTTGGTTAATTATTAAGGACACTTTGGTTTAATTGCAAGTTTATAAGATTAAGGCATTTATGCACTTTGAGAAAAAGTGTGACCACATTGATCCATCTATTAAGACAAATATATATGCATTTATAGTAGACCATATGCTTTTGAGTTGAAGGGAAGTTTTTTCATTATTTCATGTGTACTTTATAAATCTTGACTATCTAATGGACCACTTTGACTTTATTTTGCCAACCTTTATGAATGAATCTAAATGGCCTTCCTTTGCCTATGGACATGGTGGAATGGTGGAATGGTGGCTAGGGAATTTTGTATAGGTTTGGAAGAGTCATAATTTTGTCTTGTTTTTTGAAAATTTGAAGTAGATTTTAGAGTAGATTATAGATGTAATTAAAGGGAGATTATCTTCTAAAGTTATTTTTAGTTAGGGCGAATAACATATTAAGTCATTTATCCATTTTCTAAAAGGTTAAAGAACTTAGATTTGGATCACTATATTTACCATTATTAAATTTTTTTTCTTGAAAGAAAATAGACATCTCCATCTTTTGATCGAGAAGATCCTAACTCAAAACGACTTGACTTTCTGGGTTATATGATTATTCTGCACCTAAAATGAAGTTAGAGCTAATATATACCTGAAATTGTCATATAAAGTCTTCAACACGCGTTGTAGCTTTCACGTAGTTATGATCATAGCTAAGAAGCTAGTTTAACATATATTACATCATACATTTATCAACATGATTTCTTCTATTAAAATTTGCTAGAGGTGACCATGAGGCAAATTCGATAGCTTCTACTTAGGCAAAAGGTTAGGATCAGCCCATAAAGAGATCAGAGGCGGGTCGAGCAAGTTTGGTTCAAATTTACCTTGACATGGCCCGTGTCTAGATCAGGGTGAGCCAGATGAGCTACACCATTTTTATCCTAAACATGGATAAGTGATAGGTTTTCTAATTTTTGAAAACTTGGAGAATTCGGTTTTATTAATGAGCCAAATTTTAGGGTAGATTATAGATGTGATTTTAGTGAAATTAATATCTAAATTTATGTGTCGACGAGGTGAGAATAAGTGATATTTTATATTTATCCATGACTCTAGAAGGTTTATGTAATACCTTCACTTCCAGAGATCCTTACTCGTCCTGAGTGACAAGAGAGTCTTAAGAGTATGTCTTATATATGGGTCCAAAACTATCAATGAGTATTTAAACAATATATGTGGAATTCGAACTCGATCGGCTGAGTAGAGTCCACTCGACCGCGTCCCGAGTTCACTAGGTCGAGCCAGTGCCACTCGACCGAATTGAGCCGATTATTGCTCGGGATTGATTTATATTTGATTTATAATAATATATGTGAACCTATTTGTAGGTGATGGATTATATGTGGTTATTTGAACGATTAGAAAGGATGTACTTTGGTAGCGAAGGTAGAGAATTTCTCTACTCAACTTTTGGTTATGCGTGATTATGAGTTGATTATGTTGTATTGTTGGAACCGTGCCAATGATCCTTGATGATTGTATGATGTATGATGATGTTTTATTGTTGATTTGTTATATATGTTGTGATTGACATATTGACGTGTGTTTGCATATATCCATTGAAAGATTGTTGCATCAAGAACTTCCTACCTCTCTGCTTTAGTCTCCGTTGACGACGGTTTTAGACCACTAGATTTAGGCGTGATAATATGGTGAAGCCAGCACTCGATTCGATTTTGCATGATTCACAAAGAGGGCAACCCAAAACGGATATTGGTCGTTATCCATCCTGAGAACGACGGTAACGTGATTTTTGATATTGGAGACGATAAGCGCTAGGTGAAAAGAAGAGAAAGCTTTCGTTTATGGCATGGAGATTATGATGACGTAATGTCGATAAATGTGACATTAGGAAGAGGAGAAAAGAAGTCGTGGATGATAACGAAAGACAAAGTTAGGGTTTGAGTGGAAGCGAGATCGATTTTATCCTAAAAAGTTAGTATTATGTAAGAAAGTAATTGTCTGCCCTTCATTGATTAATTAAATTAGTACAATACAAATTATGTGCACAATCATAACCTAATTACAAGGACATCACAAGATAGTTGCTAATAGGGGTGAGCAAAACCGGGTACCCGATACGGTTTTAAAAACCGTATCGGGTACCCGGTTTTTCTAAGGCCAAAAATTAATACCCGGAGACGACCCGGTTTAACCGGGTACCCGGTTTCCGTATACCCGGTTAAACCGGGTATCCGAAAACCGTATACCCGGATCCGGTTTAATTAATAATGATCAAAAATCAAAAATTGATTTCACAAAATTAGTAACGACCCATTACTATGATGCATATATAATCTATTTGGTCTATTATTACGAAACATAACAACTTGCAAAGTTAGTTTTGCGATGAAAAAATTCAAACTTTCATCGCTTCACATAAAACTTTGACACCCACAAAGTAGTTACATACACTGCAAGTTTTACCTCCAAAGATTGACCCACAAAGTTTCACACAAATAGTCCATATCAAACCCAAAGTTTCACATACAACTTTTTTTTTTGTTATTTTTAATTAAACCGTGTCAAAACCGTATACCCGGTTTTGATTTTTCCCGACCCGGACCCGATACGGTTTAATTAAAAACCGTATCGTATACCCGGAAATTCGTATCGTGTACCCGGAAATTCGTGTAATTACAACCGTATACCGTATCGTATCCGTATATTAAAACCGTATCGTATATTTTTGCTCAGCCCTAGTTGCTAACAATAAAATGCACAAAGTAAGTAATTCACATATTTACATATATATTCTAACATTCTTATTCAGGTGCTAGGCGGATCCGGCGTGAGCCAATTTCGGATTATGCTAGTTATGTGGTTGTTTAATTATGGAGCTGCGACTCGATGGTTGGGCAGGCTGATCTGACCCGCTACAATGGCCACCTCTAGTAACTGCCATATAGTTTTGACTTAAAGTGATAATTCCTGCCTAACTCCATATATATATTTGCTATTAGTCTTATAGCTTGTCATTTAAAAAGTTTAACCTCTAATTTGTTTTGGCAGGGGAGTGTAATAATGAAATAAGATATGGGCTACAATCGTCTTTTTGCAATGAAGTATGAAGTATGAAGTATGAAGTATGAAGTATGAAGTATGAAGTATGAAGTATGAAGTTTGAACGGATTATTAAACAAAATAACCGGAAAATTCACGTGGTATCCTTGAGGTTTGACAATTTGCACGATATGCCCAATTTTTTTATCCGAAAAAGTTTAAGAGGCCATAACTCGTGTTTACGAACTCAGAAAGTGATGATTTTTTTTTTCAAATCGATCATCTTTCCGAGAACTACGATTTGAAAAAAAAAAAAATTGTCGTATTCGGATATCGTGGCTAGGAGTTTTTTTATTTCAAAGTTTCTTTTATCGAAAAAACTTTGAATGACCATATCTCTTGGTCACGAGTTCCAAGTTCGATAATTTTTTTTTTCAATTCGTAGTTCTCGAAAAGATGTTCGATTTGAAAAAAAAAATTGTCACATTCTGAGCTCGTAAACACGAGTTATGGCCTCTTAAACATTTTCGGATGAAAAAATTGGGCATATCGTGCAAAACGTCAAACCTCAAGGGTACCGCGTGAATTTTCCGAACAAAATATAACATTGAACTTTGAAACTCATAAAGTTCTTGTGCCTATTACCTAAACTGGCTAACTCATATAAATAGAAGCCTCGATTAATAAAACCTCAAAATGTTTTATGATGTGCTTGTCTACATCTTGTTTATACGTATAAAATTTTTATAAGCTCTTTATTTTTTAAGGCACTTTTGGATATGTAATACTCCCTCCTAGTCGCTCATTTCTTCCCTCTTTCCTTATTGGGTAAGTTGGGTTTTCTTCTCTCTTTCCCTTTCTGGATGTGGGGTTGTGTTTTTTGTGTGGTCCAAATTCATTTGTATGTGGGGTAGTGTGTTTTGTGTTGTCCAAATTCATTTCCTTAATTTTTGTGCAAAAGGGAAATGGGAAGAAATGAGTAACTAGGAGGGAGTATTATATACACTTCGTAACAGATAAATAAAAACGGGATGAAAATTAATTCTTCAACTCTTTTTTTTCTTAATTAATAACGATTAGGATGTGTTCAAATCAAACCAATCTCATAATTCAACTCGAGGGTCTAGCCTTAGTTCAAGCTCTTAAAACCAATTCTCAATCTTGGTCATTGTATTTTTTCTTGACCTTTAACTGTTCTCACGCACTTTTTTATGTGAACATGAATGAAAGTATACTAACCGTTCATTATAATCTCACATAGCTCAGTGGAATAAACATTGTTACGGGAGAAACAAGTGCACTGTAACACCACTATAAAATCATAAGGGAAGATAAATTCACATGAACTTATACCACATGAAATGGAAATCCATGTGAATAGCTCAAAAGATGTTTGGTTCGCATAAAATTCATGTGGGAATTGTAACTTACCTACAAGGGTTAGGTAAGTGACTTTCTACATATGAAAGAAGTTACTTGTTTGGTTGTCTTTAAAAAAAAAAAAAAAACTAACATGAACTTTTATTTCACATGAAATTTCAAAATTGCCCAAAAGACCAAAATGTGTTTGGTTGGCATACGAGCATTAAATTCAGGTGAGAAATGTCATTTACCTAGGGGGCTAGGTAAGTGACTTTTTCCATAATAGAGGAACTTAAATTTCGTAGGAAGTCCTATGATTTTGGCAACCAAACAACTTTTCAAAATGACAATTCTTGAGAAATTCTTATTCCCATGAATTAATGGGGTAACCCAAACGACATTTCATAAGATGTTTCACTTCTCATGTTTTTGGCAACTAAACGACCCTTTAAATTTGTAATTTACGAGAAGTTCCATCTTTCATGAATTAATGGGCAACCAAACAACATTTCATAGAAAGTTCAACCTCACAATAAAATAACTCTACAAGATGGTAATGCATGAGATTTTTTTCTGATCCCATAAACCTAAAGGGTAAACAAACAAGTACTTCGTATAAGACTAGACAAACGAAAATAGAACTAACATTTTCTGAATACTTGTACAACCTTGATTAAAATCCAATTATGAATTTATGATAAATAAGAGAAATGAATAATAAGAGAATGAAAAATAAGAGTGGAAAAGGTATAGTCGTATAGAGAATCGTATGTTGGCATAATGTCGGGGACTAAAGCTTGTCAAAAAGGACATGAGAGGTAACATACGATGTGAAAATTATACGAATACAGCGTCAACACCATGAGGATTGAGGAGGGGCTCTACGTTTTCCTTCATTTGTCACATCAATGCGTACCCCCTCCTAACCTTTATTCTTTTTCACAAATTTTATGTAATATATCCGATTATCCGTCACAAATTTGTGATGAGTCAAATATTACTTATATTGGTAAACTAGATAACACATACACTTCTCATAAGTCCTAACTAGTCGACATGTATCGGATACCGTGTCAGACACCGTGTCGGTTTGTCGGACACCAACACTCGTCGAACAAAGGCCTAAACGTGTCTACATTTACTAAAATAAAATCATACATGTCCCGTGTCCTAAATTTCACGGGATGATGTGTCACGTGTTCGTGTCCGTGTCTGTTTTGGTTATACCTAGTTGATAAGTACAGATAAGCTATTTGTATTATTCATCCATGTACGATATACTTGATATATTATAAATTGTGACGGATATATATGTCACAAGAAAGACTTAGTGATTCTTTTTGTTCATATTGTTTATTAACGATATGGGATAAAATGTCCCACAAATAATTGTATCTTTGAGCTTTGATACGTCTAAGTTTTATGTTGAATCTGTAATATTCGGTTTTGTAAATTATACTCCGTATATGTTTGCTTTTGAATGAGTTTTGTAGATATCATCGGTCTATTCGAACCACCACATAGAACGTACTCCAAATCTAATAAGATAATGTTCTTTTTTGGGTATACCATCCAGATTTGACCATATTAGAGTCGGGTATGATCACTAAAGCGATAAAGCTCTTTCTGAGGAGCTCAAACTCAAAAAATTATATATAGCTCAGTTAAATTTAAGTTGTGATGGCAAAAAAATTAAATGTAACCTATAAACATTAAAAAGCTCAAAAAAAAATATACATAAGCACAAATATAAATTAAATTTGAGATAGTACATCCGATATATGTTCCCTTTTCCCTTTTAGGAGGATCATTAATTCTTTAATAGGCTCTCCATTTCTCCACAATAAAAAAAATGGTCCTAATTCATTAACTATCTTGCTAAAGATAGGAGTATAACATAAAAAAAGAACTTATATGTATTTGAGCTTATTTGTATTTTTGCTGAGTTTTTCAAAGTTTATAAGTTATTTAATTTTTTTGACGCCAAAATATCAAAAGCTTATATGTAATGTTTCTGAGTTGTGTTGAAATTTTTTGAACTTAATGTTCAAATAAAAAAACTCAAAATTTTTATAGTAAAACTCATAATCCTCAAAAATAATACTCAAAAAAGCTAAGAATTTACATCACATGTTATAATACATCAAAGGTATGATACTATATGAACACTTTCTCATTTGTGACGGGGTGACCCGTCTCAAACTTAAAACGAGTCAAGTCCCTCTTACAAATAACAAATGAGGAGGCAAGTGGAGTGGCTTAACCCGTCTTAAATTTGCGACGGAGCACTCTGTCGTAAGTTAGACTTGTTCACTAGAGTATAAAAGCACTTCACCATATGCTAAATTATTTCTACTAGGCATATACTTACCGCAAATTCTTATTTCAGACGGATCATTTCCGTCTGAAAAATAAGACGGAATTATGTTGTTACTTTTTGATAAAATGTAACCACGGCTTATATTAAATTATTTTCAATAGTGGTTACATCTAACTGTAAAGTGGTTACAAAATCCCGTCTTATTACTTCAGACCAAAATGGTTTGTCTTTTGGATACAAGTCAAATCAAAGTACCTTTGTTTGGTTAACAATGATCACAAATTCTTATTTCAGACGGAGGTATCCGTCTTAAGCTTAAGACGGATACCATATTCTCTCACAAAATATCCATCAAGGGTGAGTGGAGAGCACATGGAGGGAGCCCACCTTGTCCCCTCTACCCATTTCCTCTCACAAAATACCCGTTGCAAGATCCGACCCGTCTTAAGCAAGACCTACTGAACAATGATATACTATGTACGTAGACCAGCACCACCTTTATAATTGTAGTACGTAGTTTTTTCAATATACTGTAGTGTATAAGAAATTACCAAATAAATACTGCAAAATTTTCCAGAGTAGTAAATAAAAAAAAATCACATAAATTCAATTTAACTAGATTTGATTTGTTGAATTTTCTCCTTTACATACAATACTTACAAGATTAAGCCAAATGAAATGATATTATCAGTTGGTTAAGCTCGTAAAGTTATGAGGGTGATACTCATTTTCCGTCTTTGAATATTATCAACAAATATTTACTCTTAGAGAATTGGTATTTACCTTATTTTTTCTATATTCTCTTCTCACCTGTAATAGCCGGTTAAAATATACTCCATAATATCACAAATTCTCATTTGTGACGGACATTATCCGTCGCAAGCTTAAGACGGATACCATATTCTCTCACAAAATACCCATTAAGGGTGAGTGGAGAAGCACATGAGGGGTGCCCACCTTGTCCCCTCTACCCATTTCCTCTCACAAAATACCCGTCGCAAGATCCGATCCGTCGCAAGCAAGACCTACTGCCATAATATATATGGTTTCATTCACTTGTCATATGATCCTGTGTATATTAACTTAATCGATTGTGAAATGGTAAAGTTTAAGAAGAGAAAGTAGAAAGCAATCCTCTTACTCTTATTACTCTCTTTATAATGGAAAAATAAAAAAATAAAAAAATAAAAAAAATATCCAAAAATATAACGGAAAATTCACGCGGTACCCTTGAGGTTTGACGTTTTGCACGATATGCCCAATTTTTACATCCGCGAGGCCATAACTCGTGTTTACGAACTCAGAAAGTGATTTTTTTTTTTTCAAACCGATCATCTTTCCGAGAACTACGACTTGAACAAAAAAATTATCGAATTTGGAACTCGTGACCAAGAGATATGGTCATTCAAAGTTTTTTCGATAAAAGAAACTTTGAAATACAAAAACTCCTAGCCACGATATCCGAATACGACACTTTTTTTTTTCAAATCGTAGTTCTCGGAAAGATGATCGATTTGAAAAAAAAATCATCACTTTCTGAGTTCGTAAACACGAGTTATGGCCTCTTAAACTTTTTCGGATAAAAAAATTGGGCATATCGTGCAAATTGTCAAACCTCAAGGGTACCACGTGAATTTTCCGAAAATATAATTCTATCATTTATTCAATGTGTAATCATAGTCACTCAGACCTTGTCGAAATCGTTTGGACCCACAGTCACATGATTTTGAGTCATGATTCCTTGGTGGGCCATTTTGTTACCCCTTATACTATTGGGCTTGGCTTCTTTTACCCTATAATTATAGCTTGCCTAACCCAAAGTTTCCCTAAATAGTTTGTTAAGATAAGATTATTGACGAGTCTTGAGATAAGACTTATTTGTCTGACTGTCACACTCAAGACTCCTACTAATCTACTAAATTCTTGACAAAATTTTAAGTTGAGCATTGAAAAATCAAAACTCTACCTGTGTCTTAACCCACCTTTTAGATATGACAACCATTAAATGACTCAAATGTATACATTTTTTTGTTTTGTTTTTTATAAATCGCATAATAAAAGTGAAGGGAAACCTAGAATCTTAAGTGATTTTGAGCAATAATGTATAAAGTTTCGGGTGAGTCTTAGTAGAGTCTGAACACTGAAAAATAATAAAAGTTAATGGAAAGCTGATGTGACAATTTCTTAAGACTCGGTAGTCTTACCAACAATCATAACCCTAGCCTAGTAATTGTTATTAACATCTAAACTACTATATAGCTCGTATAATACATGCACGATATATAAAGATCTTTACTTTTTTTCCGTGTATTATTCATAATGTTTAAATTGATATCATATTAATTTTTCACGTTTCTCATCCGTGTAATATGATTTGTAAAAAAAAGCCACAAAATTAATCAAGAGAATTGAGTAATATATGAAATGTATATTTTAGTGAAAATATTTTTTTTTACAGCAAAACTACTAAATTATTTATAAATCGTCAGTAACAACATATTCTTTTTGTCATAATTATCATAAAAAAAAAGTCAAATGATTTTTTTTATCACAAAAAGTCTGGAGCATAAATCGTCGTTGCGACAAGCCGACAAATATATGTAGATTATGAGTTTGTGAATTGTATAAATATTTCAATCTATAAGATTAGCCTCATATGTAGCCAATGTATAGGAAAAACTACAAAGATTAGGGCCCATTTTAAGATTTTAGTGTTTAGACAAGAAATTGAATACTTTTCTTAATCTTTTAGCAGATAGGGAAAATTAAAAAAATACCCTATATTACGGCAGAAAAGTAGCCAAGATATAAGGCATAAGAGGCTGTTTGGCTTCACTTTAGAAGTTCAGGAATGTTTCATCACAAAACCAATTGACTATGATGAATTGAGTAAAAAAAGAAATAAACTCCAATCTGTTTCATTTAGATGAATTTACTACTATCCCTTGTGCAACTATAGTATGAAAAAAATTATTTGATAATTACTTTTACACTAATATGGACGAAATGAGATTGTTGATATTTTCAGTTAAATTTTTTGAAACTTTTCCAAGTATTTTTATGTCATTAATCATTCGTCCAATCTATCATTTTTTATCCCCTTAAGTTCAAATTCTGACTCGACTATGTTCACTCACATTAGTCTATTTCGTGGCATTTTCAATGGTTAGTCCTACATTGCGGGGGCCTTATTTGATGATTGAAAAGGGGGAAAAGTAGAAGACCCACAAATTGGGCTTTTTGTTACAATGAGATTGTTTAATCACGTGAAGTCCATATCAACTAATTACTAATCTATCTAATTATTATGCAACAAAGTCATCAATATTGGGTCCAATTAAAGGCACTCCAGCTACTATATCATAATTTTTTTTATCTATTTTAAGTATTGTACAATAGTGAGGATGTTCCAATAAGATTCCCAAATAAGGAGGTGCAAATGTCAAATTTGATCAAATAAAATATGGAGTATTATCCACAATAATGTACTTATGATGCTTCCTACTTATTAGATTAGTAAGACTAATTTCCTAATTATTGGTTACTTATGATCGGTCTAGAAATAGCTAGGAAAATGCATTTTAAGAACCTTATTATCCGTATGGATAATAAAACATGCATCCAATTAGTTACGGAGATAAATTACTAAGTAATAGTTTAAAAGCAGTGGTTAAGCGCTGCAAAGACCTACTCAATTATGATGGGTGAAGTGTCAAAATCGAGCATGCTTACAGGATTGGCTAGCAAATCAAGGAGTCCGCTCGAGCACCATTGTTACTACTCTTCATTTTTGCCGATTTAACTTCGGGTCATTCTACGAGAAGACATTTTTGGGGTAGTTATTCCCCGTGTAACAGCTATTTAGTTCTTTTTTTCGGGGCTTTGCTCCCCATTAGTACAAAAATAATAATAATTTGTTTCAGTGACGTGGTTAAATGTTTCAAATTTATCCCCTCAAATGCGAAATTATGGAATAAAAGTAATTCACACTTTTTACTAGAGTTCATTAAGTTAGGACATCTCACTAGTCATGTTCATTAAACCCGCTATTTTAGTAGTCTTGGACAAGAAAAGATCTAAAAATTTATTTGATAGGAGGGCCAAGCTTGATTGTGGGTGGAGATAGACATAATTAAGAGGTTCATGGACATGCTCGAGCTAAAAACTAGTGTACTTAAAACAACATTGCAAAAGTAAGATAAACTACCTTATTTTCTTGTTAATTTATTTAAAGATTTGTAAAATTTAAAGTTATCTTTTTTTGTCAAACAATTTAGTTATATTGTATAATCAGTATATGTTAAGTTAATTTTGCAATATTTTTTAAGGATTTTTTAGCCTTTAATTTTATTAAAAAAATAATTTAATATTAATCTTCGAGCTCGGAAATTGATGAACAAGTCCGCTAACATTAAATGAAAGGGTACACACAATGGTAATTAGGCACTTTAACGGACTTGGATAAGACATATTAGGCATGTTGCCATGTTGGACACAACATATGCTCGAAGGTTTAGGCCTTTAGCTAGCCCGCGCTTAGTAAAACATCATGAAAAAATATCAACCAACCTCTAATATAACTCACAATACCATATCCATGATTACTCTTGAATCGGAAGTGACTCCAGGGTCTCCACCCGGCGCAAACCCAAGTGCCAAGTGTAACCATTGTCAAAATACACCACACTCGAGTCCATACGGACTCATTCTTTATCCAATCCGAATAACCCGTTTATCGAATCCATACAAAAATCCCCATTGAGGAGCCACGCAATAACGCCACATCAGAGACGGGATGATCTTTTACTCCAATCTAATTGGTTGATCAATGCTGACCAAATATCTTTTACTCCAATCTAATTTAATTTTCTCCCTCCATTTTTTTTCACAATCAAATCGATCGCCATTAACGCGGTTCTTCTCTCTCCTAGGGTTTCATCGTCGATTAATCATATTATTTCTCAAGGATTCCTCTCTCATCAACAATGGCGAAGATTCAGGTTCTTTGTTTATGCATTTTCCCCTAATTTCATGATCGTCGTTAGGTATTTTCGCGCAATTTTTCTGATTTTTTAAACTTGATTTTTCAGGATTATAACGTGATTTGGTCGAGATTTTGGACGAAAGGAGGTGGAATTTCGGTTTATGCTGATCTTTTGGCCTAATTATGAAAGAATTATCAGGTTAATTTCTGAGTTTGATGTTTATATTTAGTAATGTTTTGATTTGATAGAAAATCTATGATTCTTATTGAAGTTTTGCTTAGAAATTGAGAATCGCAGTAGGTTTTTAGGAGTTTGATGTTTATATTTAGTAATGTTCGGATTTAATTGAAAAACTATGAGTCTCATTGAAGTGACTATAGTCAATATTTAACAAGTTTTTTAGGAGTTTGATGTTTATATTTAGTAATGTTTTGATTTGATAGAAAAACTATGAATCTTAGTGAAGTATTGTTTAGACATTGAGAGGTATAGTAATAGTTTGTTAAAGTTACTTGCAATTTGCGCGAAACAGTTACTCGAAATATGTTATTTGATGATTTGAATTTTGTAGGACAGATAAATTTAATAGAAAATTAGTGAAATCAGATGAGCTTTATATGAAGCTATGAATTTATGATCCACCAATTCGTGACGGTTTTATTGTTGACATGATATTGATGACGAAAGCATTCTGTTTACTTGAATTGCTAGCTGTGGTTTTCCACTAGTTTGATGGTTAATGTTTGGAGGTTATCTGCTAGTTTTAGATATAGTCTGAGGAGATACACCATTACACCGATACGCTAAAGTTTTATAGGATGCTACATTTAGCTAACAAAGCTGATCGTTATTGGGATCGCGATTAGGTCTAACTACGCGGATAAAGTTTATCTTGGTTACTAAGAATGTGACGACATTGTCGCAGTAGTTGGCAGAACGGAGTACACATGTCTGAAATTTGCAATAAGTTGCCAAAGAGGATAGCTGAATGTGAATCCATATTTCAGATTGGGAGTTGGTAGAGCTATGAACATGACTACATATTTTTCCACTAATGAAATGTCTATTTTTCGAGCTAATGACCAGGATTGAGTATCACGATTAAGTTCAAGAGGTTCTCTTGGGGATTTTCTTAAAATAGGCAGGTGTTATGATGCTTGTTCTTGAGTGTTGGCTTGTCCATGAGGTGCTTCCCGGCCGGTATAGAGATGTAAGACAGTCAACTGTAGTTTATTTGAAATCCACATAGAATGTTTGTAACATTGTACTGTTATGGATTTTATTGGGTTTGTTTGTGTTTGCTAAAAAGATGAGATATAGGTCACAGTGAGTTTTCGTTTGATGTGGAGACTATCTTTGAGTTATGCAAACTGCGCTTTCTTGAGTATAAGATACAGATCATTGTCATAAATTTTGCGGATTCTAGTTTCAAGGGAGTTTCTTCTGATTTATCATTTAAGCTGATGGGTAATCTAGAAAAACTGCATAGTTTTTGTAAGAAATAGAAATTTGGCAATATGGGTCACCAAATGAAGCGATACTTCTTATATTACAAGTCTCTGCTTGGTCATCATCGCCACAATTTAAAAGTTATCTTGGAAGGGTGACAGAAAATTTCTGTATGTTCTCTTACAGGAGAGTGTGAGATAAATTAAGAGGAAGCCAAATTTTTGGTTTAAAATGGCTAGTGCCGTCTCAGGGGAAAGAGGTTGAATTCTGGGGAATAAAGGCAGTATGCATTCTTACCTGAGATTCAGCTGTTCAAAATACTACATCCTTTCTGGTTTCTACATCTAATCGAGTTTTGAGTCTAGGGGATTGGTTCACAAGAATCTTTTTAACTCCATAGCCGAATAGAAAACGCAAATTGATATTAATAAATCCTAGTGCATTTTGAGTGATCTTCTGATTCGGATGCATGGTAAGATTCTCTCACTGTAGGCAGAGTTCTGCTTCAAACTTGGAGAATGTTTTGACAGACCTATTCTGTCTGATAATTATCACGCATACAGGAAGCTTTGAATGTATTATTACAAGAAATGCATTTGTCTTGGCTTTGTCACCCTGCTGGTGCATGGATGTATGTACGATAATCCATTTTGTTTCTACTCATGCCAATATTCGATTTTCATCGAATGATCCTTTTATTTTATTATTGACTTCAATATATATACCGATAACTACTTATGTACTTCTTATATTGTACCTTATATGTGTTATGGGCTCATGTTCAGCTGGCAGCCTTTTTGTGGCAAGGGTAGGTACTGATCTCTGCTGGTTGATCTGTTTTGGATCCTAGAAGCAGTGGACTGTTATCTTTGAAAATGTATACAAGTTTCTATCGGAGATTTATACGTAGTCTGCCTGTTTCCACATATAGTCACGTAGTCTGATTAAATTGGATATCTAGGAGGAGTTCCAGAAAGAATAATTTATCATTATAAGTTTGCAGAGCAATGAGCTCTTGTTGGTTAAGCATAGTTAGCTTAAGCTGGAATGAATCCGAATGAAAACTTTCATTTGAAGTTTCGAAGATAACGGTAATGCTTCACTTGTCTAATATTCCAGTTCACATATTGGCTGTATTCTTTCTTCCATGCACCTGGTCCCCTCTTCTTATTTGATAATACGGAGTATTATTTTGCATTTGCATATCCTCCATGATATGGACCTTCTCCCACTTGGCAGTTTTGAGTCTTGTGACTAGCAATTACAGTTCACATCTTGGACAACTTCCTTACAGAATACTGATTGGTAATTATTTGTGTGTCAAGAGCATAAAACTAATGGTGATATTAATGAATCTTCATTTCGTTTCTGGGTAACCTGCTAACCTGTAGATTTAAAGTTGTCTTCCATAGTCTCATCATCGAAAGTGTTTCTTTGAACTAGATTTTCTCAAGTTCCTAAATTGAAAAACGTCATAGAGATTAAATGAGGGGTGTTACTCCCAAATCAAATTCTATATAATTAAGCAATGGGGGTTCTCTAACTTATACGATGTGGTTTATTTGAAAAGAACTACAACACTTTTTGATGGATTATATAAGCAGCAGTAAGTAAAAATTATCTTCTCACTCCTTAATAATTTCCTGGTCCTGTTTGGTGTATAGTTCACCTTTTCCTTTATGAAGATCTATTCAAAGAATTATTTACAATTAGTTGATAGATCGCCTTTTTGTCATCTGTAAATATGATATTGCTACTACTTGTTTCACGTTGATGGACTGGAATTTAGTTTTATTTCATGTCTAATATCTAAACAATCATTAACATTAATTAGTATCTTGTCTTCTTATGATTGTCGTATGAGTTTTAATATTTTTTTAACAGGAAGAAATACTTGAGCTTAATTATGGCTGCCTGAAGCCCTCGTGATTCATTTACCTATAGATAATAGACTTTAGTAATGGGGGAGGGGTTAGTGTAAGGAGTTCTAGTTGTGCATTGCTTGCCCTCGTGAAGTAAGATCAGGAATGCATACCCAGATACACTACCTAATCTGTCATGAATTCTTAAATTCCAGACTGTATTCGCTTTAGTAACCGTGTAAATAAAAAAATATTCTATGATCCCACGGTTTACCCCACTCTTCACAGCCAAACAATGCTCTGATTGTGTGTTTAGTGTCATTACTTAGCATTACCGTTATCTAGTTTACAACCAAAGATGGTACACTGGGTACGGCAATTTGTTTTGTGAAACAGCTGAATTTGAGAGCTGAAGGGGGCTGGGATTGAAGATTCCTTTGGTTAACTGTATAATAGTTTCATCGGTCTCATTAACATCTATGTATCCAAGAACGCTTTTTTGGAATTGAAAGCTTACCATGCTTCATTACTCTGGGAATGTTGTGGTAAAATTTTCACTACAACTTTCTAGTTAAAACTCGGGAATGAGTAACATTGGCACATGTAGGTTCATTGTTCTAATATATTTGCAAGTTATCCATCCGGAAAAAAAACTTTTTAGTATTTGATAGTAATTTGTCGCTGGAGTTTTCACTGTCATGAGGTGATGCTGTGAAAATGGCCCCTGTGCTTCCTAACAATATCCCTAAGCGAGTTTTTGCGTGGACAGATAGACAGGAGCTGCAGCTACTCAATGATGAGAAGGGTCGAGCATCAATCAGACGAAAGGTGTACCCAACAAAGGGTGCTTTGCCGTCTTTGGAAGGAAGTTCTGGATGTTCTGCACTTTCCAAACTCCATGGTGAGTCCTTGACGAACTTTCTAGCTGAGTGATTTGGCTTATCAGCTTCATATTCTTGTTTGTTTATTTGTCTTTACTCTTGAGTAGTTCTCTTTTCTTGAACAATAATTGATTTGATTAGACTACATACAGTAGTTAAAATGGCTGATTGTCGCCCGACTATATATTATGGGTTATGGCCTTATGTGAGGGCTTTGGATGTTTAGGCAAAGCAATGTCTTCCTTTTGCCTTTATCATGTCTGCAGAAAATATTATGTTAGTTTGTCTCCTCAGGTTTATGACCAATTGCTAATTTGCTTTTGGTAGTACTACGAGATCTATCGAGCTCAGCAGTGTCGGACTTTTAACAACTTGATTGGTCTGCTAGACTACAGAGGTTAGCAAAATTGTGCTGTAGCACTCTATTATTTAAAGTAGAGTTATCAATTGAAGAAAATCAGGTGGGATTTATTTATGAGCATTAAAACAATAAATTTCTCTCTAATTAAAATCTCCTTTTGTTCTGAATTTTTGTTACATTTACAAAAACACATTTGTCTCTAACTCTCTACTACTGTCGCATGATAACCAAAAGAACTCCAGCCATCAACTATTACCTTCCACCCAAAATCGCCCAATTTTAGAGACTAGCATACGATATCTCCGTTAATGAATAAAGATATGTGAATTAATAGATTATAGATGTATAATTTTAGCTAAAACTGACAACATATGGACTTGATTAATTTACGTAGACTCTATTAGTGATCTCAAATTATGGTAATATGTGTGTGAATCTTGTTATCTTGGGTTGTCAAATGCTAAATATCTTGGATAACGTAATATGGGTAGGGTGTGAATAATCTTGGTGTCACAATCTTGGAGATTTATCCTGGTGTAATATCGTGGTGCAATTTTGTAGCTTACTAAACTAATAGTGAGCACTTAGCCGCACAAATATGGCCCTTAGCCTGGCTGTAAGCATAAGAGGATAACGATTGCAAGTAGTATAGCAGAATAATTGGCTTCTTCCTAAATTCTAATCCTAAAACCTGAAGCAGTCATTTACCGCAACGTTATAGGTTTATCTGCCACACAAACCAGTGGCAAAAAACACCAAAAAGTTGCATATCATTGCTGCTGCGTTGAGGAAAAAAATTAGGTCTCAAATGTCCTTTCTTTCCCCTCTCTCATTCGTAGAGACATGTGAAAGTACCACCAACCCAGAAAGTATCCTCCACGTCAGCCCTAGAAAATCCTCAACACCCAATAATATTATGCCATGTCACTGGATAAGAGAGCTTACCTTGAGAATGAATGTAATAAATGGAAGAGGATTACTTCGCAGGTTTTATGGGTAGCTAACTGAGACTAGATACTATTCATGCCACCATTTCCTGCCCATGATTAAGATAGATTTATCTAGACCCAAAATAGCGATACGTAATATAGGTCTCATTTCAGACGACCTATTCCGGTTAGAAAGTTTCAAATAAGCTTATGTGTTCATTTTTATGTTCAGATGTGACCATTTTTACCTTGTCCATGTAAAATTGACAAATAACCCCTCTGAAACTTTTATGCGGAATATGCCGTCTGAAATGAGATCTTGCTATGATGATAATGCGACTGAAAATTTCGGAATTGTTTTTCTTTATATATCGTCAGGGTTGAATATAGCCGTTTGATTATTAGTAGTAAATCATTTGAAAATATTACTCTGTGCCTTGAAAAAATTAAACATGGAAAGAGTCTACCCGTTAAGTTGCCTTTAGTATTCCGAAAGAGATTGCCCCAACTATAGGTAAAGGATACTCCTTATCAACACAAAAAAATATCATTTGAAAACATTATACTTTTTACTTGATATTTTGATGTTTTTTATATCCGGAGCAATAGTCTCGTCATTAATGATAGTGCTTTAGCAATAGTAATTGCGTTTTGTTAAGTAATTCCCCATTTTCTTCTTCATTATAAGCCTTTGTTGTAGAACATATTCCCTCCCTGTTTTCTTGCTTTCATTGTGCTAATCAAGTCTGATAGAACTGATCATTAGTACACATACTAATTCTGCTAATAGTAATATGGGTGTGTAGAATTATTGTGAGGTGTGTGTGAAAGAACTTGATATCTACCAAATTAATAACCACACTAATAATCATACAAATCTATGATAGTGATGGATATATGGCATATGACCGATACAAAAGTACTGCACATGGAATAATAACAAAACACAAAATTGTTCATCATTATTTTTTTAAACAAGAAGATATTTTTTCCTTCTACCTTTCATAGTTTTCAATGTAAAATAGTAAGATATTTCCCTAGGCAAAGAGTTCTAAGATTTTCTACCATACCTGCAAAGTATTTGAATTATTACTGAGTAGCATATATACCAAGTGATTTTCTACATCCTTCGTCAATATTCCATTTTTCTCCCTTGTCTTTAAAGCGTACACGATTTATGCTTATATTTCGATGTGCACGCTCTCCAGTCGAAAAGAATTTTCTGATGGGGCATTATAGTCAATTACATATTCAAATAATTGTCTGTCTTTAGTCTTTACTAAAGAGAGGAAACTAGAGAGATATAGAGGGAACAGTGGTCCTCTTATAATTGTTTGTATATGAAAGAAAAGGTTGTCTCTTGCTCAGTTTTCATCACCGTCAATCCATCACTGATGAAAACATACAACACCTCTTTTCTCTCTGTTCTCAGAGTCCCACTTTTCAGCCTTTGTTATCTTCAAAGTTTTCTCTTTAACGGATCTTTACCTCTTATCTCTTCCCCTCACTCGTGACATACTATAATATACACAAAATTTAATTTTAAGGGACCCCCATCTTTCTATTGTGGGGCTAATTTTTTTCACTCTGAACTCTTCAGTAGTATATTTCCATTTAGCTCTCTGACTTTTTATTCTTTCACTACATAAACCCATTCCCTGTTATATTGTAACTTTGAATTCTGTGCCCTTTCTTTCCTTCTCTCAGTCTTTACCCCATTTTACTATTCCTATAATAGAAGTAGAAATCTATGCATTCTTACATACCAACATCATAATTTACATTTATAGAATTGCTTTCTTTGGTCAATTCAGTTGTGTTTTCCCAGGGTTTAAGGCTCAAATCAGTGAGTAGACTAAACTTTCATATCTTCTGTTTGCAGCTTTTTGCTCACATCACCTTTTATTTATTTATTTAGTAAAACCTTCTATAAAAGGGTTCAGGGTTTTGGGTTTCTAATTTCGTCTATTTTGCTGCAAAACTTGAAACTTGTGACACAATCTTATGCTTGCCATTTCTTTTCTCAAGCTCTATAATTCTCTCCCTTTGCAATTTTCAAAAGCTTACATCAAATCCTTCTTTTTCTCTTTGTCTTTTGCCAGTACCCAAGAGAATTGAAAATTGAGACAGAGCCTTTGTTAACTCAACTCATTTTTTTTTTACCTTTGACTTTACCCTGGTTTTGATATTGATGATGAAGATGAACATCACTGCATCTATTTTACTGGCTAAAAGACTCAAAAGTTTTTAGGATTGGACTGTTTGATTGGATTTCAGGCAGGTGGTACTTCCACAAAATGAGCTCCTACTTGAGTGGAGGTGGTCGAACTACCTATAGAATAGACCTTGACATCATTAAATCCCCCTCAACTTCCACAAGAACATCCCATTCTTCATCACCCTCTTCTACTATATCAGAATCAAGCAATTCTCCTCTTGCCATTTCCACTCGAAAGCCGCGAACTCCACGAAAACGCCCCAATCAAACATACAATGAGGCAGCTGCTCTGCTTTCCACTGCATATCCAAACATCTTCTCAGCTAATGATTGCTCGAAGCCTTGCAAATTCATTAAGCCCCACGAGTATTCTTCCTTTACTTTTGAAGATTCCACTGATGATATGCTCATACCCTTTGCGGTTGATAAACCTGTTTTCCAGATTGACTCAACTACCTTTGAAAAGCCATACTTAAATGACCCTGATGAACATGGTGGCCAATCAAATTCCGCAAATTTATGTGATGGGTTTGAAGATTTTGATGCGGAATCTATACTCGATGAGGAAATGGAGGAGGGTGGTATAGACAGTATAATGGGTGATTTGAGTATGTCTCTTGCTGAGGAAACCAATACTTGCAATAATGGTACTAGTGGTGTAGGTGTCCCTGTTGATTTCTGTTATGGATATCCGCTCGGGTTAGGGTTAGGGTTAGGCTTAGGCTTAGGTGGGAGATTTGATTTTGGGTTTGGAATGATGAGAGGAGGAATAGCTAAGGCATTTAGACAAAATGATG
Organism: Heliosperma pusillum; assembly: GCA_022085475.1. NCBI lineage: Eukaryota > Viridiplantae > Streptophyta > Magnoliopsida > Caryophyllales > Caryophyllaceae > Heliosperma > Heliosperma pusillum. The sequence goes on from JAIUZE010046614.1 coordinate 23,815, forward strand.
AGGGAGACTGGTGGAGATTTCCTGCTGTTAATGTGGGTGAAATTTCACCTATATTTAATAAGTCAATGACGGCTAAGAAAAAGAAGAAGAACAAGAAGGTGATGAAGCTAAATGCAACGCCTCGGGCACCAAGTAATGAAAATAATTTAGCGCCACTTCTCAATCCCATTTCAATTACAAGTAAGGAAGATTCAACATCAAGCAAGGAAAATCCAACCCCAGTACCGAAATCCAGTGAGGGGACGCTTTTGAAACTTAATTATGACGAAGTTTTGAATGCCTGGTCCGATAAGGGTTCGCCTTTCTCCGAGGATGTTTCAGGCTCCGAGTTTTCGGGGACTGATGTTTCGGTATGTAATCCGTTTGAGGTTTAACTAATTTCTGTCTCCATGTCGAAATTTCAGTTGCATTATCCAAAACTATAATTGCAGCTCAGGTGCAAAGTCTAATACTTGAGTATGAGTTCGGAATTAGATGTTTGGTGTTTTTCTGCTTTAAGTTCTTTGTTGTCATCAGTCATCACCTTTAAGTATAAGAGGACTGATAGGCCAATAGATGATGGTAGAAAGGATCTTTGTGCTTAATCAACATTCTAAATACGCCGCATATTTCTTGTTTCGAATCCTTCTTTGGGCATTAATTTAATGATGAGTGAAGCATGTCAACATAAAATATACTCATAAATGACCATCAGCAAGGAAATATGCTGTGCTCAATCATTATTAAATTTCCGCTGACCCGAATACTAAACTCCGATGTTTTTTAAATTCTGACAGCACTGCTACAGTTGTTTCCTAGATTAAATGCAGTTTTGATTTAGTTGGTAGTTATTTCCAAAATATAATACTTGTGAAAATGCTTGGTTGCATTACTTTGTCTGTCTTATCTAATGTCACAGATTCTCCTCCTGTAATTATTGTAGGATTTAACAAATACGTAAATTGAAATGGCAGGCACGGCTGGCGCAAATAGATCTGTTCGGTGAGAATGGAGCAGTGAGAGACGCAATTGTTCAGCGTTACAAGGAGAAACGACGAACACGTCTTTTCTCTAAGAAAATTAGGTACCAAGTCAGGAAGGTTAATGCAGATCAGCGGCCTAGAATGAAGGTATGTTAATGTAGCTTTGCCTTGTTGATCAATCTTCAATATCTGTTGCAATTTACAAGTCATGATGAGTTGGAGTGTTAGGGCTCAGATTTGTACTTGTTGCTTTGTGTACCTTTTCTGTATCTTATAGCAGTATATGGTTAGGGATGAGAGCAGGAGTACGAAAATATTGAGGTAAACGAGTATTGTGGATTATCTAGGTAACTGAAGTTACAGGGTGAAATTTATTCATAGATGACAATAATTGAAAGTTGGCTCTCCTGATACTCCCCCTTTTGATTGTTATTCCAATTCATAGAACAGAGAATCTTGTATGAGCCGATTTGACATGTCTCAAATCCTTACGTGTTGCCGAGGTTCCCTTTCCTCAACAAATCCCTCTCCGGGGCTGAACATTTCTCACAGTAGTAGATCTAACACGTTGCTACAAGAATTTGTGCTATCATAGAATCATGTGAACCTATTATTTGTCATGTTTGATTGTCTTCTACAGTAAGCTAATACAAAACAATTTTATCTTGAGACTTCCATTATTTTGTGTCACAAACTAAGCTATTACTCCGTAGTACAGAATATTGACATTGTATGTTTGTCATGTGTTGCAGGGCCGGTTTGTTAGGAGGTCGAGCTCATCTGGGAGCGAAGAAAGATAGGATGGAATTGGTAGCTTGCTAGTTGCTACTAAGCTTTGAATCTTTTGCCACTTTGAACTATAGGATGTTATACTTTTGTTAAGAATTTTTGCCAAATTTCGACAGGCTGAGAGGTAGCCGAGAGTCTAAGACCAGGTTATAGGGATAATTGAGGACTGAGGTGTTTTAATGTCATCATTGCCTCGATTTTTTGTAGACTTAATTCAAGGTTACCGTCTTTTCTTTTCAAGAAAATGTTACCTTGTACGAAGTAGTTATTTATTCGTCTTCTTATGGCCGCAGTAAGTAGTTATGTCGGAAATACAAGAATTATTATACGGAGTAATATAAATTAATTGCAGCATGTTAACATCCAATTGTTGGAGATACAACTGCCTCTCTTCTATTCTAAAACCCGAACCCAGAACAACAAAATACTCTTATAATGGCCATCATGATCAGTAACTTTACTATTCAGCAAGTTAAAATACAATTTTACAATGGCAATCATATCTACTAGATATACAGTATTTCATAACTTGCGATTACTTGACATGTTTCTGTTATAATTGTAAAATTGAATGTGACTCGTCGCTTTCAATTTGTCTTCATATATATAGTGGCCTATTTTTCGTCTCATACTGGAAGACGGTCTTATTCTATAATTTGTGTTGCGAGTATTAGCTAATTTATCAGATTTTAAATGCCATTTCGGTTGAGCCTTTTGGAACATTGAGGTTAACTGATTTGTTTGTTGGAGTTAAATGGAAATATTTAAGAATCAATTGCCTGCTTAATTTTTTCGGCAATATTCAGAACTTTCTGTTAAATCCATTATCGGGCCTGGGCCGCACCTGTATTGAGCAGAGAGTCTCTTCCAGCTGTCAAGCAAACCGTGTTATTCTTCAACGACTGGCGTTTTTCTTAGACAAGATTTTTTTCTTTTCTTTTATGCCCAAGTCTTTTTACCATGCCTCTGATGAGTCCGCTTTATAAGGTCAAGGACGTTACACTCTAAAACCAATTGGCAATAAAGGGAGTAGCCCTTACCTTATAAGGTGGTAAACTCGGAATTACACTCACATGTGGAAAATTGAGTTTCTTCACACTTTCTAGTCAGTTCTACTCCTATGTTTAATAATATAGGCGTTTGAGATATGAAACTATTACCAATGCAATTTGTTAAGTTGGGATTCTGGTGTTTGAAGATTACCGTAAGTGCAGCAGAGGATTTACCTCTTTCCGTCTATCAGATGATAATTTTACTGAAGTTCCTTTTGCCTTCGCATGAACTTGGTCCGTTTCCCTTCCTAAATTATGCTACTCGTACGTGTTTTCCTGCAGGATTAATGTTAAAAATTTGTATTCAGCTATGACAGATCCAGTCACTCGCTTACCTATTCAAAAAATTTACTCTTTATTGCGCAGTCGATTTGATCGATTTTTAACTGAAACGAGTAAAGTTTTTAATACCTCCAATGAAGACGACATTATCTTCTCTTTTGAGATACATTAGGGTTTGATTTCAGCCCTTTCGTCTTCTGAAATTATCTACTTTTTCCGCGGTAAAAGCTGGCAATTTGGTCTCATATAACACGACAGTGTAATAGCTTGGATTACTTAAATAGCCCGAGTATGTGTATGGAAGTGCAGGTTTTGCACACGACAATCCTTTCGAGTAAACTTATTGGCGATTCCTATTTGTCATGCGAAGTTATAACCAGTGTTTCAGTACCTCATTTTCAGTGCATTTTGAGATAAAAGTTGCTTTTGTTACGGAGTACTGACTAATATTGTTGAGTATTAGTTAAAAAAGGCGGATGATAAAGCAGAGCGAAGAGAAGGCGAGGTGTAGGCAGGCTTAAGCCGCTGCTGCTCGTATAGTAGGCAAAGCAAGAAAAGGTAAAGGGCAAACTGAAATAGGTACTGTATGCTGTTTTAATTAGATAAGAACAGAATTGGAGACATATCAATTTGGAACATGTTTATAGATAAATTTTCGGTGTTGCTCTTGGACTAGCATTTGCTTAAATATTGTAAGACAAGTCTTTTGCAGTCTGTTCATTTGCTTGTACGAGATTAGAACCGGCCTTAGTGAGACTCATTAGTCATCTTACAAGTAAAATTGACTCGAAAAAAAATTAAAAAAATACACTCTGTCGTCTACTCTTCACTGGTATGGGTGAACGTGGGCTGAAAAACGAGTGGCAGAACTCTGATCACGAGAGACGTCAATCTCAGCTGCAGGGACTGTAAAAAAAAAAAAGGATAAAAAACGCTTTCTGCCGAGAGAAAGTGCTTTCAATTCAGCATTTCGGAAGATCAGTTGGCGCTGGAAGTAGTTTCTGATTGGGTAACTGTCCATCTAAAACCACCCATGCCATCTTTAATCCCCAGCTTGTATGAACTTCGAGGTGGCAATGCATAAACCACACACCTACGACATCAGAAGAGTTAAAATCACAAAAAAGATTAGCCTTTTATGATTATATTCGTATCAATTATGACTTTGAAAACGTTTTAATTAACTTTTCAGGTTTCAACTAGCTTTTCAGATTTAAGGTGCATATTAAGCCAGTTTTACCAAAGAGAGCCTAAGAACAAAAAAATTACCTGGATTGTCGGCCAGGAAGCGAATGGCAACCCATCCTCCATCTGGCACACCAGCCGTGTTCCTCTCAACGGGATCAACAAGGTTGAACTTAGCCGGGTCTTTATTACGATCAAAATTCCCGAAACCTTGACCAACAACAAAGAAGTTGAAACCATGGAGATGAAATGGATGGCTCTCTGTCCCAAGGATGCTAGTGTCCTGCATGACTAGCTCAACACTTGTGTTATATGGGATTACCACTACTTTTGTTCCGTTCATGACCATTGTATTATTAGGCGGCGTGCCTGTGTAATTGAACGGGTTTTGTGGTGATGTCGGGAAGTTGGTCGTGTACACGCCTAATGATTGGTGAAGGAAGTGTGTTTGGAGAAGAGCTTTTGTAGGCATTACAAAGGAAACATTGTTAATTGCAGCGGAAAACATGGTTTTGTTTGTCGGGCCTTGACATGTCTGGTTTCGGGGGCACGGGTTGGTTCCTAATCCGACAGTGAAGAAGAAATGCTTGTCGACATTTTTAGGGACATTAGCCGGGAATTGAGCATTGTTTAGGCTTCTAAGTTTATTAGTATAGTTAGAAACAAAAGATGTGTCCCTTAGAGCCGGAAGATTAGGTTTGAAGAACGGTAGCTTTTTAGTGGAAGTTGATGTTGTTGTGTGGTGGTATTCGAGGATTCCAGCCACTGTGGAGTTGTCGAAGGTTCCGTTTCCTGTGACATAAGGTCGAGCCATCATGAGGAATCTGGCACCAGGATGATAAGGTTTGGTTTTGAGTAGGACATTAGATGTTTGCCCTGGAGTTATTATTATTATGTCGGTTTCAAAGGGCTTAATGTAGACAGCGTCAACGTCGACAACAGTGAGAGAGTGGTTGGCGATACTGAAGAAAAGCTCTTCATTGAGTGCAGCATTGATTAGCCTGAGGAGGTATGTTTTCCCTGGTTTTACATTCAACTTGAAGGTATCTGTATATTTCAGCAAAATTTTGGATTAGTCTAGATTCGAGAGAGGTATGATTAATAGTATAGTGTTGCCGTTGGAGTGTGAGTCGAGTTTAGGTACCTTTAGCCGAGCAGTTGTATAACGGACCAGGGAGGCCGTTGATAGTGTAGGCATCAGACACATTAGGACCGCCTCCGGTTTTGGTTGCTTGGTTAATGACTGCCTCGGTATCTGCATTCCACCACTCTCCTGCATTGCTCGAAAAGTTTAGGTTAAATTCCAACAAAGAAATACTCCCTTCATCTCTTTACGTTTGCTTTATTTACCCCCACAAAATACAGTAAACATAAACTATTCACTTGTACAGAGGGAGTACATAGTATTGGTTGAACCGGGGCAAAATGAAATATGTAAGCGACCGGGTACAACATAGGAGCAATGAGATATAACAACGGATCGTAGTTTAATCTTACCAAAGATCATAGGAACTTCTTTATATGGATGAGGAAACGGATATGGGATGTCGGGTTTGGGATGGATGACGATAGGCCCATAAAGTGTCGACCGGAGCCAACCTATATGGGCATGCCACCAAAGAGTGCCTCTTTGTCCAACTATGGTGAAGTTGTATACATAAGATTGCCCAGTTTGAATAGGACACTGTGTTATATATGCTGGCCCATCTGCCCATCCACTTCTAAGCTGTCTTATACCATGCCTGTTCACATAGTTTACATATATAGATAAAAATCAAGATTGATTTTTGTTAATTAGAAAGCACTAATATATAGATCAAAATTGAGATTAATTTTTGTTAATTAGGAAGCACTAATGCTTTATAAGGCGGCTTACATCTACCTATTCTTTAGTGGCGTACTCAGAATCGATTAACTGTGGGGTTATATTTAGTGTAGTTAGCTATGTTTCTTTTTAGTATAGAGTCTAAAAGACGTAAAATTTTCAAAGCAAACAAGCTGAACACTAAAAACCATCTATTGCCCGAAAGTTGCGGGGTCTTGAGACCCCACGGTCTTATATGTGGCTATGCTACTGCTTTTCTTACCCCGCAATTTGCAGAAGCCATTGCGACAACGAGATATGTTATTGTCAATCGTCATTTTATGAAAACTAATGCTAATTACGTTGGATTTTAGTTGATGCTTATATTTCTGTATGTCTAAGTAAAGAGTGATTAAGATTTAAGACTGGCTTTGCATGATTAGTCTCTTTGGAGTAATATTTTATCAACTTTGATAAATGGTTTTTTATTTGACATTTCGTTCTCATTTGTTAGATGGACTTGTTGACATAGAATTTGGTAAAGTGAAAATAGATTTTTGAAGTTGACATAAATCTTGTGAAAAACAGTGACCACAAAAACTTGTGTGTTAGAAGTTTTACATCTAACTTTATTGTAAAAATGCTTGCTGTTTTACGTAAATGAGTGGCGGATTTTTGAGTCGGTGACAAGGGGGGCGAGTTCTAAACTTCTAACCTCATATGTGAGTATTCAATATTCCAATATCGAGTCTACCGGGGGTTGAACGATAATATATCACAGAAATATGAAAAATTAGTGGGAGCCGGGACTGTCCCAACATAACTAATGTCCTCCACGTAAATACTCTTATATATGGCTTTTTAGTTAATAACTACTCCGTAGCATTTACCTCATTTTCAAAAACACTATCTAACATTTTTTTGGCTTTTGACTACCTTAATTTATAAAACATTTGTCACACACTACCAATTGCTGATTTCCGGCCAATTTGGTCAACATTCCGACGTTGACTAGCTGGAATAATATTTTTGAGCAAGTTTTGCCAAAAACTACCATATCTCATTTTTTTTTTATAAAAATAAATAAATAATTTAATATACCTCATTTCTACCAATTTTTCTTTCAATACCATAAATTTCAATTATTGTTTTATTTCCTCTTACTTTACACATCAAATTTTTAATTACGTGTTTCTTATTTTCGTGATATAGTTTTTTTCCAATTCCAAACTACATTTCACATATTTGTTCATTACTTCCTCTACTTTTGACTTAATTGTTATAAGAATTTTGTTTTATCTTTAAAGTATCAATGAGTTAAGTTAAAAAGAAGATTATTTATTTGAGAACATAAATTTAACAAATACATTTGATAACCTTGGGGATGAAAAATGTAAATAGGCTTTTAATAAGAATTTTTAGAATAAATTAATGGATAATTGAATTTGGAGGAAAAATTTACTATATACTAAATCACAAACATTTAAATTAATTCTATTGGTTCCTTATTTTTAGGCTTTAAATTTTTGTTTTGAGTCTCCCCAACCCCCACGTTCTTGGAAGTATTTAATTACCCTCATTCTCATTGAGCAAGAGAATATCACTCAGTAGATATATTTAACAATTAATTTCACTCTTATCTTATGATTTTATGATTTAAATGATAAATCATTGCAAAATTTAATAATAATAAAATTTAAAAACTGTTATAATATGAAGAGCGTATATCTTAAAAGAAATCAAATAATATTAAAAAGAATTACAGCAGTAGAAATTAGTAAATTACTAGATTACTAGATCGGACAACAACCTTATAATTAAAAACATGAAAATATATTAAGAAGGTGGAGTATTATACTATTTATATGCTAAAAGAATGACAATCTAATTAATACTATGTATTAAATGTACAAATAATTAAATACAAATATATAATTTACATACTTGCGATAATCTTTGATTTATACTAACATGTTTTACAAATAATATACAATAAGTAAAGTGTCGATCACAACCTGTCAACCTCATATTGTAAAATATTTTTCTCAAGGTTGATACCGATAGAAATAAGGTCAATTAAGAGGTTTGGGGAATATATATGTGCAACAAATTAATTAAGTCTTATAATACGAACCTATACAAATCTACTATATACTAAATCACAAACATTTAGATTAATTCTATTGATTCCTTATTTTTAGGCTTGAAATTTTTGTTTTGAGTCTCCCCAACCCCCACGTTCTTGGAAGTATTTAATTACCCTCATTCTCATTGAGCAAGAGAATATCACTCAGTAGATATATTTAACAATTAATTTCACTCTTATCTTATGATTTTATGATTTAAATGATAAATCATTGCAAAATTTAATAATAATAAAATTTAAAAACTGTTATAATATGAAGAGCGTATATCTTAAAAGAAATCAAATAATATTAAAAAGAATTACAGCAGTAGAAATTAGTAAATTACTAGATTACTAGATCGGACAACAACCTTATAATTAAAAACATGAAAATATATTAAGAAGGTGGAGTATTATACTATTTATATGCTAAAAGAATGACAATCTAATTAATACTATGTATTAAATGTACAAATAATTAAATACAAATATATAATTTACATACTTGCGATAATCTTTGATTTATACTAACATGTTTTACAAATAATATACAATAAGTAAAGTGTCGATCACAACCTGTCAACCTCATATTGTAAAATATTTTTCTCAAGGTTGATACCGATAGAAATAAGGTCAATTAAGAGGTTTGGGGAATATATATGTGCAACAAATTAATTAAGTCTTATAATACGAACCTATACAAAATAAAAGAGTCCAATATGATCCTTAAATAATGGGATGGCCCAAATGATATCATTACGTCTGGCTTAAGACGGGTATTATCTGCCTTACAACGGGTCAAATACTTTCACGTGGTGGTAATAAAGACAATTTTTTTGATAATTTTTAGTCAATAAGTGGGATGATATGATATGTATTTGACCGTCTTAAACTTAAGACGAATAGTGCGTGTAAGCATTAATTTTTTTTTTAACTCGGTTCAGGCTGATTTGAGTATGTATAAAATTTTATATTTTTTCTCTTTCGATTTATGACAATTTTTTTATTTTGTTGGATTTGGGCTGATACGATATTGGTATTGGGATAATTTAGTTAGGTGTTTAGACGGGTAACACGATTTTAAATTAAGCCTTTACTTTAGTTATTTAAATCTTTTTACAAACATGGTTATAGAAAGGTTAATCATAGAATAATGACGTTACATTAAATGTTTTTCATATAATATACTATGCATATTATAATTTAAATTTACTCTCGAATAAGGAACACATAATCTTAAGTATTTGCAATATATATATGTAGATTATTTATATTCATTATAACAAAACTCTTGAACACCTATTTACTTAGTATAACAATTGAACAATAATTAATCATTTGCAATTATATTTGCACAAGTTAGAAACATTAACACTATATGTGGTTGTAATACAATGGATATTCGTTCGAATATTAATAATAAACATTACGTCTAAGTATAAAAGGATCAACAGACATATATCAAATAACATAAATGAGGAAGTAATCCGTGCATTTTGTGCACGGGTATAAAAACAGTAAAAAAATAAAAACAGAAAAAACTTATTAGGTCGGTTTTAGGGAAAATAGGAAGAAGTTATTAGTTTAAAAAACAAAAAAAAAAGGTAAAGTAGTTTCTTTAACAAAACAAAAGTTAATCAATACAGAAGATTGAGTTTTTTTACCGGGAATTTGGTTATTTTTGTTAAAAAAAAACCTTTAAATGATAGGAGTATAAAAAAAAAAAAATAAAAAAAGTAATGTTTTTAAATCAAGGTAAATGTTTTGCGTCGTTATACCACAAAAATATAAAACCTTTAAAAATTAGTTATACAGGAGGTACGAGGAGGTTAGTGAGACATTTTTAAGCATAAACGAGAAGAGTAGTAAAACCCAATACCAATGGATGCTAATATTGTTTGAAACATGGTTGACAACTTTGATTAGTAGTCGATCGCCCTCTCGAGCAACAATTCGAGGTCCTGGAAACTGGCCGTTAACTGTAACGATGCTCTTCGTGTGACATAGTCTTGTAACATTTTGCATCTTAATCTATCAATGTACAAACAAACAAACAAGATCAGAAAATATACTGTGTACAAAATATATGAGTAAATCTTTAACATTTGAAATATAATGATCGAATTCCAATAAAGGTATTAATTATGTACGTCAAACTTGTAGTGTCTAGTGATGCCTGTGTATGCTCCCCCAACAAAATTATTAGAAAGCTCCGAGAAAACAACGATGCTGAAAATAACGACAAACAATTTCAAAGTTGCCATAATCGAGCTCAACTAGTGTTTTTTTTTTTTTTTTTTTTTTTACGATGGGGAGTCGAAAAAACCGATTAAATTGAGAATGATGATGGAAATTGCGAAAATGAGACTTATATAGGGTATGGTAGCTAATTAGGTGAAGAGATAAATGGAAATAGATGTTCCAGCATGCAATGTGGACCAAATTTGTTTGTTAAAATGTTAGTTTTAGAGTGATCGTAAAGTCTATGTTGCATACTTGCAATTCAACAGATAGACACTGAAAATTACTGTCTATTTCGAATTAATGTCGACGTATTTTCTTCAGTTTGACAGTTAATGTTTCATTGTTACTCTAACTTATCACTTAATGTCAGTTGAATATTCACTGTATTATCCCATCATTATTATTATTATTATTAACATTTACCAACTAGATTTTTCGAAAGTCATAATCAAAGTTACGTTGTGTGTTTCTAGGGTAACGTCTAAAGTGTACGTAGTTTATATTGACGTCCATTTACGTTAAACAATAGTAACAATGTCGATAGTATTTAGCTATGATTAAAAATTCACAAATTCGAACAAATGAGATGGTGCTCTGAGTAGTATCGCGTCTTAGTATTACCATCTCACATTCTCACATAAAACATATAGTTTCGAGTCCGTTAATATGATAAACCTTACGTATGTAAGGACTATTTTTGGCTGAAGTGAGAGATAGTGCATGGTAGCGTGGTATCCAATCTCAATACTACCCGGTGACAATGTATCAGTAATTTACTAGCCATGTTTCTTTTGATTGTGTATAAAATTGTTGATAAAATTTTTATAATTGATTTTCCAAAAACAACCTCTTAGTATAATTCATGAATAAAGTTGCATGCGTACGTGTGACATTTTTTTACCTTGCAATTTATTAACAACAAAAACGACCTTTACAAAATCTCTTCTTTTTGGTGAAAAAGTGAGTTAAAAGGGTAAGTATGATACTGCATGACAGAGTTTGAATCCAGATGTATCAATGTATCACTATTCACGACTTTATCAGTGAGCTGAGGTTGCTAACCTCTATAGCATAACAAAATCTTGGGCGAAAATTAGTTTAAGTCGAGCTTAAGATACAACTTCATTGTGAGTCCACACAAGACAAAAGCTAAGGGTGCTTACTTTTTGTTGTTGTATATATTAACGTATCTTGTTACAATTTTTGTATGATTTGGTATGTGGAAATTAAAATGATGGAAGTAATAAATGTATAGTCATTTTAAGAAATAATAAAAAGGCTTCACTTAATGGGTACTCATGTCCTTGAAAAATTATTATTGTATATACAATGTATGTATTCATGTATGGTTGTAAGGTCTACTTCCATACAAGATTGCATTACAAAATACTACTGCTACATACGCTACTTATACAAAACTTCCTTTAGGTTTAAGACAAATAGTGGGAATATATGAACTATCTACTTAATTTTTTTTTTGTAAATTCGATAGATTTGAGTATTTGACTATTACAGTTTTTACAAAATACTACTGCTTCACTTAATTTTTTTTTTTTGCAAAAACGATTACTTAGCTGTACTGCTTTCAACGATTAGTTTGTTTATTTATTTCATTTACACACCATCGCGAGATGAATGACAAAGGGGCATTTTGATTATCCACTAAAAAAACACTGGAAGTTTTAATTTATGTGATTTGCAAAATAGGTAGCTTGTTTGCTGGTTATACCAATTCACATGTATTAAAACTTTAAATGAAATTTAATTCTTCCATAATGGAGGAAGTTGTTTACCTAGGCGCCCCTAGATAAGTGAAAATGCCTTCATGAATTACAGTTCCTCTATGCTCCCTAGACAATGAAAGTTCCTACATGCAAGTAAACGATCCTTATTTAAACTAAACGATCACAACCTGTCCCGAACCCGAACCCGCTCATGACCTGCCCAAAACCCGCCCATCGGGTTCTGTATTGCGTGGCCCAACCCTCTAACCCGAGCTGGTTCCAAGTCGTCCCCCAAATCCAAACTCGCCCCGCCCCCGACCTTTCCCAACCCACTTGTTTGACTAGCCTTATTGGCTATTTCATAGGTAGATAAGTTTTACCTTGGATACTTATTTAAAGTTGAGAGAGTCTAGTAACACTTATAATTATATACTTACATATTTCACATAAATTTTGGCTATCTTATCTTGTAAAAATCATTGGTTAAGAATGCCTACATTTTTTTTAAAAAAAAATCGACTACTTTTAAGGCTCTAACCTTTGTTAATAATTTATAACATGGAGTGAGCTATTATATTGACAATAGCACATACATACACGAAGAACAATATGCGCTTGGCTCATAATCGTAGCTAAATAGTGACTAATGAGTTAAACGGAAGACTAAACAACTTGGTCCAACCCAGTCAACAACATTGCATGCAACTATGCAATGCTTTACCTATTTAGTATCTACAAGACTACAACCCATGTAGTAATATTTATAGGGTGCTGCTAAATAACGTTGATAAATTACTTCAAATTGTCGACAAACTAATTAGATGGGCCAGTTTATCTCTTTTATATTTCACTAATCATCTATCTAATCTACTTCTTTTATTAATGAGCTTCAAGATTAATCGAATTAACGAACCAAAATTAATTGAATTAATAAAACAAAATTAATCGAGAAAAAACAAACCACCAATTAACTTATTCGAAAAACTACACAATTAAACTAATCGAATTATCAAATTACCAATAACAAACAATATCGATTTAATCTATAAAATAATGAATTTTTTTTTTTTTTATTTGACAATTGGAAAGCGAGTTAAAGTTACAAGCGGATAGCTGCTTTAGCTAATCTATGAGCTATCATATTGCAGTTTCTAGGAACGTAACAAAATGAAATACAGTGGAAACTATGAACCATATTAAAAATGTCTTCAATGATAATCTTCGTTCTATGTTGAGGCCGATTAAGTTTAAGAACTTGGGATAACACCTGCAGGCAATCAGAGAAAAGAGAGATATGAACAAAGTTATATTTCAAAGCAGCATCTAATCCCTCCCGAATGGCCAGAGCTTCAGCTTGGTCCGCACTTTGAGCAGCAAAACACCGGTTGCCCTGTAAAATCACTTCACCAGATTTTCTCCTGATAGTCCAGCCAAGACCAGCGGCTAGGTTTTTATATCACGAAGCATCTACAAACAACTCAAGCTGATCACAATAATCCTTAGCAGAGATAAATGGAAATGGTATACTGTTTCTTAGATCAGTCAACTCATTATCGATAGGATGGTCAAATAACACTCCTTGAGGATTCAGCCTACCACTTCTGACTTTCTCAGCTTCTAACACCAGACTATAAGATTTTTCATAAACCTTCATAACTCCATAAGGTGTGATAGGTTCCTCTTGGAAGATCTTTTTACATCGACACCCCCAAATAGTCCATAAGGTGCAAAGAAAGGAAAGAGCCAGCGATTCCCAATATGGAAGTTTCTGAATTAGAGATAACCAATTTTTAATCCAAGTTTGGACACTTAATTCTTTTCCGATATGAGCATGGATCCCTAAAACACTTCCAGCCCAAACTTTATTAGCAAACACACAATCTCTAAAGAGGTTGTCACATGATTCCACAGTCTGACTGTCACAAAGATGACAATTAAAATCACCCTCAAAACCCCTTCTAATGAACCCTTCACCCACGGCAAGGGAATTAGTCAAAATTTTCCATAACAGAATAATCCATGACTTGGGACCTGGAAGGTGCCAAAGTTTCTTTCTAACGAACATCTTTAAGTCGGTTCCAACCCTACTAAGATCTTTAATTGTAGCCTGAGCATTCCAAGAGAGGTTGAAAGCAATGGAATAACCCTTCTTGACATTATAAGATCCACTAACAGATTCCGTCCAGTAAATGGAATCTTCAAAATCCCAACAACTCAAAGGGATCGCCAAAATCTTAGCTACCCAATCAGGATCAAGAAACATACAGATCCGGTTAGAGTCCCATGAACCATTTGCCTGAATTAAATGCTTAACCTTAAGATTCTTTAGGGATGGAGAAGTTGAAATAAGATCATGACAAAGAGGTAAAGGAGAAGCACCATCAACCCATTTAGAATCCCAAACATTTAGTTCAGAAAAACGGCCAACCTTCAAAGCAATAAAAGGCTGAATAAGCTGAAGACCCCAAATAATACTTTTCCAACCCCAAGAAGAATTAACACTCTTCTTATAAGTAAGATTTCCATTTAGACAATGCAATCCGTATTTAGCGCCAATAGTTCTAGAAATCAAAGAATTTGAGTGGATGATCATCCTCCATCCAATCTTAGCTAACAACGCTTGGTTAAACTCCTTTGATTTACGAATACCCAAGCCCCCCAAGCCCTTTGGTTGGTTGATGAAAAGCTTACTACACCAACTAATAGATTTCGATTTCTTCAACCCCGCCCACCAAAAATGTGACAGAATAGAATCAATCTTATCTGTCACACTTACCGGTATTTTGAATACCGATAGAAACTAAATAGAAAGGGAAGACAATATAGAATAAATCAAAGATAATCTACCAGCAGATGATAGCAAAATCCCATTCCACGCTGAAATTCGACACCTAATCTTATCCAAAATGATTTCAAAGATTTCTTTTTTGGATCTTCCAGCCTCCAAATTACCAATATCAGAAGAAAACCCAAGGTAAGGATCCATTGAGGAAATACCACAGACCTTAAAAATCTTCATACAGTCAGAGCGAGGCATATGATAGACTAGAACTTGGACTGATCATGATAGTCGATTTATTATCATTAATCTTTTTACCCGAAGCATTGCAGTATTTGTTAAGAGTAGTGATTGTGTTAAATACCGCGAGTGCACGGTCGTCAAAGTAGCACTTGAGGGTCGATTTCCACGGAGAGCAAAGCGATTACTAGTCGGTTTCAAGGGATGCTAGCTAAGTCGATAGAAGGGGAAATTTGAATTCAACTAATGACAACTAAATGCAATAATAATATTTAGACTAAAATGCAAACTAAACAAATAAGATATGAGAAATACGGGATTAATTCAAGATTAAGGTGACTAGGATCCGATCAAGTCTTAGTTCATGGGTTGCAACGGTGAGTGGTCTATCAACAAGTGGTGGAATGTGGGTTCATGTGGGACAATGCCGTCTAAACTAACTACCTAACCCTCCCGAGTATAGGTAGCCTCCAGAGTCGATAAAGGGTCCCACTCCCATGGATAACCCCTACACGAGTCCAAGGCATTTCGGGTCAACATTTAGGTCCCAACTAGGGTCTTTCCCACTCCCGCGGATGAAATCCCCTAGCCAAAAGATAGAGTCTCTTTAAGGGGTCTCGCTCCCGCGAATGACCCACCTAGAGTCGATCTCCTAATCTACCCAAGCCCCACTACCGTAAGCCCAACTCCCGTCGATAGCCTAAGTAGCCCCTAAGTCGCCCCAACTCCCGTTGATAGCCTCTAAGGGTTGAACAAGGGTCAAATAAGGGGTCAATACAAAACAACCTCAACCAAAAACAATCACCCATAAACCACTACTTGGTAATTTAACCAATCACCAATCAAAACCCATTATTAGACTTAATCGGACCCTAGAAAGGACCACTACTCACTAAGCATAACTAATCTAACATAAAACACAATAATAATTATTCTAAACATAAGACTAAACATGAAAAAGTGTAAAGATTTAAACTTTAAACTAATCTATTACTAAACTAGAAGAACAAACAACAATAAATGAAAAATAACAATAACAAAGAGAGATGAGAAATTAAATACCAAACTTTGAATTAGAATGATATAAGTATGGTAGAGTTAGTCTTGTAACCCAAAAAGATATGAACTTGACTATAATTAATCTACTCTAAACTAAATTAATTGAGTAATATTTGAGAGAAAACTAACTATGAACCCTAAAAATCTGAAAATATGGGGGCTCTCCTTATTTTTGGGGTTTCTTCTCTTTATATAGGAGAGATAGACCCAATTATAAAATAGGACAATATAAAAAAATTAAGGAAAAATAAAATAATACAAAAGCAAATCCAAGGCATTCCTCCAGCCAATATCACGTGACAAAAGAATTGGTCAAGAGAATTGACCAAAAGAAAACTTCAAATGATAGAAGCCATCCACCTGATTAGCTCCGCACGGCCGCTTGTGTACTGCACGGCTGATTTCGCACGGTGGAACCTGTCCTGCATTAGTTTCGCACGGCCGACTTCGTTCCGCACGGTGGTCTTGAATGAAGTCCAAAAGCTTTGTATTTCGAGGCGGAGCCGGAGTCGGGTGCTCGAGCCATGATGGTGCGACTGGGCCCAAGGGTGGCCGAAGGAGGCGGTAGCGGCAGCTGCTATTAGTTGATGCAGTGGTGCAATGTGACGGGTTCCGATGTCGGGTTTTCGGGTTTCGATTGGAAGGCTGCTCAAAGCTCATGGTGATTTGATTGGGATTTATGAGCTTTAGTTGATGAGTGTTTATGAAATGGCTAATCATGGTGATTGATGATGGAGATCATGGAGAAAGTTAGCTATTAAACCAACACTTTGGTCTTAGGTAATGAAAATGGCGAAAAACAAGTAGGAGACCATTGTTTGACTTTTGGTGAAGTAAATAAATCAACTTTTACTTTGCTTTTGCGTAATTCAATTCATTTGACTCCGTCTTCACCCGTCTCACCGTTCATTTGCCGCTCTACATAGTACCTACATGACAAAAATAACGGAGCAGTACCAAAATCCCAAAAATAACACAAAATGTCGTTTTATTATAATAAACTAGCTAATATTATATTAAGCTCTAAAATAAGTAAATAGTACTAAGACGACTTATAAAAACGGTCAAATAAGAGCTAAAAAGAGGGTCAAAAATACGTTAATTATCGTCTTATCAAATCTCCCCACACTTAGCTCTTACTCGTCCCCGAGTAAGTCTATGACTAAATAAGGACCCATAAATAAAAGTATGGACTACAAACTAGAGACACTAACAAACACGTTAACACAAACAAAATGCAAACACACTTTAAGGAGTCTCCAAATCAAAGTTACATTCCTAAAATCCAACTAGAGTATAAAGAATGATAGTCTAGCACTCAATCGGTTGCAAGATCCTATTATACATCCCCAAACCTCGTTGCAAGCTAGTTAGGGGCACAAGACGGAGGCGGAGTGAAAGACTCCCATGACGCTAGCACCACATGGTAGATTATGTTTCGCTCCTCCGAAAAAGAGCAAGGATCGTCCTACTCTAACTAGGCGGCAAAGGAAGGTTACTTTATTGTAATAGGTAAAATAAGTAGACAATGGTTGAAATACTTCTTTTTCTTTTCTTTTCTTTTCTTTTTGTCAATTTTCCTTCTCTTTTTTTTTTTTTTCTTTTCTCTCTTCTTTTTTTTTCTTTTTTTTTTTGAATTTTATATATCCAAATTTCCCTTCTTTTTTTTTTTTTTTTGATGAGATAATATGAAGGAGTTTTATTTGGAATAATGCTTTGATATAAAGGAGGTGACGTTTTTGGGATTCGCCACTTTATTGCCCAATTGATGTTTTTCCTCCGATTTTTGTATTGTAGAAATTTTTGGCTTTTTGTTTGTTTTTCACCCTTTTTTTTTTCTTGAAACAAAAGTTGGCCGCCTAGCAAAAATAGTCACCTTAAACAAAGTTGACAAGAGGGTATCACATCACGGGAGGTGGATATGGGGATAATAAGTGTAGTATGCACCCCTAATCAACTTATTGAATGAGATTAATTGATACATAATATTAAATTGCAACTCTAAGTGCCTAAAAATCATTCCTTTCACGGAAGTTGGAGGTTAGAAAAACAACTAAGTTAGGAAAACAAATAAAGCCAATTTTTGAATTTTAAAAAAAATCATTTTTTTATGGATTATAAAAAATAATTAGAAATGAAAACACAATGTAAGACATGTCACAAAGATGATGAATATATACACCTACAACAAACATGTCTATAACACGACACCACCAAATGCTACAAATACTCCAACTACACAACAAATATTAACAAGATCACACCACCAACATCCATACAAAATCCAACAACTCCATCAACCCAACAACAATAAACCTCCCCACACTTAAACTTGACATTGTCCTCAATGTCTAAACACAAGGGAGGGCAAAAAGAGAAGGTGGGTGAACAATATTACCGTTTCAAGCATGAAATCTGGTCGTTCCACTAGGTGAAGTAACCTTGAATCTTCTACTTCAATAACTCACCACCTTCTTGTTGGTTTTGAAGCGCACCAATATAATACCTACACACATAAAATAACAAAAACAAGCAAGCAAAGAAATATATACACTAAAACACTCAAGCAAGTAAACGATCTAAAAATCCCATCAAGGATCTCATTAACTTATCAAATGAGGAGGACCAATCCTCGACAAAGTGGTCACATACTATACAAAGCAAGTGAGACCAACCACATAACCAAGAATGAAGGAGTACGTTAGTGAAAAACTTGTGAGGAAAGAGTCGAATACCAAATATTTCAAAGGCACTCAAGTATTGGTCAATTGGTCTCAAATCCACAAGAGGGGTTAAAATCTCAAAATCACGCATAAGACCAACGGCCAAACTAACCATCTTGAGACTCTCCTCACAATCCTCACCAATAATCATAGGCTCAAGCAAAGGGGTAAAAGAAATGAGGTTAAAGGAATCGGTAATGAGCTTCTCCTCACCACTAAAGAAAACCTCAAATTTCTCAAGAATGGGTTCTTCAAGTAGAACAATCTCACAACCCCATTCATCCTCAATGCCCAAACTCTCCTCACTCAAAGAGTCGCCACAAGACTCATACTTCTCTTTTGCTTCATCCATTTGCTCTTCACTAACTTCAATTGTAAGAGCATCATTTATTTTGATCAATTCCCTTTCCAAGATCTCATGATCATTCACCTCAAAAGACACACCCTCATATTCACACAAATCAAATTCCTCAAAGTTTTCGCTAAGAGGCCTATTCGGCTCATTCAACCACACATCATCATTATCATCATCAAATCTCACACTCTCAAACTCACAATCCATAAATAAAGGTGTAGGTTGGAAAATAAGGGGTGAAGGGTGTCTTGGAAAGGGTAATGAGGTTCAAACAAAGAGTTAAGGGTATCCAATTCATCATTATCATTGTTCATCACATTGTCATACATAGGTGGTGGGGAAATCTCCTCAAGCACAAAATTACCATCCCCTTCCACATCAAGACTTTGATAATGCAAATTCACATACTCTTCTTCAAATGTTTCATCAACAACCTCATACTCATCAAAATAAGTCTCCTCACCAACAACATCATCATCACACTTCTCATTACCAAGATTCACATCAAATGTTACATGTTCTAACTCATTCAAAAACATGTCATCCAAATCCCATTAACAAGAGAACAATGAGCATCATACGAACATGAACCATCATCAATACTCATAAACTCCAACTCACTTTCATCACTTGATATTTCAAAATTCACATGGTTAGGTGTGAGTTGGTGTTTAAGAGGTGAAATTGGGCAAGAAGGATATTGTGACAAGTTTCCAACAAGTGGTAGCATAGCATTGACATCATTCATCACATTCACATTCAAAGAAGGTGGGGAATAAGCATATAAAGGGCAAACTTGAGAATTATGTCCACCACCACCACATGTATCACAAGTTGATGAAAAATCATGCATACCACACATATTAATCGAGGAGAGGGGAACATGTTGAGCTTGGATATTGTTCACATTATCAAGAGAAAAAGAATCATTACTCTTAACCAACTCATCAAACAAAGATTTTATATTCTCATCTCTAGCCTCCAAAAATTCTTGGTGGGCTACCTCCTCACATTGATAAGCCATGACTTCTACGAAGTCCCAAAATTCTTCACAATTCATGTAAAAGACTCGATCAAAACTCATATAATTTGCCAAATTACGAGTTTCAAGATTCATGCCATCACATAAAACGCAAAGGGCATCAATATTCGAAAGAGAGTAGCCACAAGAACCAACATGAGATACATAATCATAGAACCTAGCAAGATATTCATGGAATGGTTCATTTTCATTTTGCCAAATATTAAATGAAGACATTATTGAATGTAAGACACTAAGTGTAATGAAGTGACAATTAAGAGACACGTCACAAAAAAAAACAAGTAGTGCAACACACAAACAACAAGTTTCAAGTAACAAGAAACAAAAATACGAAGTCTAACAAACCTAAGAACAAACTAATATCGCAATTGCTCCCCGGCAACGGCGCCAAAAACTTGATGTGGTTTTAAATACCGCAAGTGCACGGTTATCAAAGTAGCACTTGAGGGTCGATTTCCACGGAGAGCAAAGCGATTACTAGTCGGTTTCAAGGGATGCTAGCTAAGTCGATAGAAGGGGAAATTTGAATTCAACTAATGACAACTAAATGCAATAATAATATTTAGACTAAAATGCAAACTAAACAAATAAGATATGAGAAATACGGGATTAATTCAAGATTAAGGTGACTAGGATCCGATCAAGTCTTAGTTCATGGGTTGCAACGGTGAGTGGTCTATCAACAAGTGGTGGAATGTGGGTTCATGTGGGACAATGCCGTCTAAACTAACTACCTAACCCTCCCGAGTATAGGTAGCCTCCAGAGTCGATAAAGGGTCCCACTCCCATGGATAACCCCTACACGAGTCCAAGGCATTTCGGGTCAACATTTAGGTCCCAACTAGGGTCTTTCCCACTCCCGCGGATGAAATCCCCTAGCCAAAAGATAGAGTCTCTTTAAGGGGTCTCGCTCCCGCGAATGACCCACCTAGAGTCGATCTCCTAATCTACCCAAGCCCCACTACCGTAAGCCCAACTCCCGTCGATAGCCTAAGTAGCCCCTAAGTCGCCCCAACTCCCGTTGATAGCCTCTAAGGGTTGAACAAGGGTCAAATAAGGGGTCAATACAAAACAACCTCAACCAAAAACAATCACCCATAAACCACTACTTGGTAATTTAACCAATCACCAATCAAAACCCATTATTAGACTTAATCGGACCCTAGAAAGGACCACTACTCACTAAGCATAACTAATCTAACATAAAACACAATAATAATTATTCTAAACATAAGACTAAACATGAAAAAGTGTAAAGATTTAAACTTTAAACTAATCTATTACTAAACTAGAAGAACAAACAACAATAAATGAAAAATAACAATAACAAAGAGAGATGAGAAATTAAATACCAAACTTTGAATTAGAATGATATAAGTATGGTAGAGTTAGTCTTGTAACCCAAAAAGATATGAACTTGACTATAATTAATCTACTCTAAACTAAATTAATTGAGTAATATTTGAGAGAAAACTAACTATGAACCCTAAAAATCTGAAAATATGGGGGCTCTCCTTATTTTTGGGGTTTCTTCTCTTTATATAGGAGAGATAGACCCAATTATAAAATAGGACAATATAAAAAAATTAAGGAAAAATAAAATAATACAAAAGCAAATCCAAGGCATTCCTCCAGCCAATATCACGTGACAAAAGAATTGGTCAAGAGAATTGACCAAAAGAAAACTTCAAATGATAGAAGCCATCCACCTGATTAGCTCCGCACGGCCGCTTGTGTACTGCACGGCTGATTTCGCACGGTGGAACCTGTCCTGCATTAGTTTCGCACGGCCGACTTCGTTCCGCACGGTGGTCTTGAATGAAGTCCAAAAGCTTTGTATTTCGAGGCGGAGCCGGAGTCGGGTGCTCGAGCCATGATGGTGCGACTGGGCCCAAGGGTGGCCGAAGGAGGCGGTAGCGGCAGCTGCTATTAGTTGATGCAGTGGTGCAATGTGACGGGTTCCGATGTCGGGTTTTCGGGTTTCGATTGGAAGGCTGCTCAAAGCTCATGGTGATTTGATTGGGATTTATGAGCTTTAGTTGATGAGTGTTTATGAAATGGCTAATCATGGTGATTGATGATGGAGATCATGGAGAAAGTTAGCTATTAAACCAACACTTTGGTCTTAGGTAATGAAAATGGCGAAAAACAAGTAGGAGACCATTGTTTGACTTTTGGTGAAGTAAATAAATCAACTTTTACTTTGCTTTTGCGTAATTCAATTCATTTGACTCCGTCTTCACCCGTCTCACCGTTCATTTGCCGCTCTACATAGTACCTACATGACAAAAATAACGGAGCAGTACCAAAATCCCAAAAATAACACAAAATGTCGTTTTATTATAATAAACTAGCTAATATTATATTAAGCTCTAAAATAAGTAAATAGTACTAAGACGACTTATAAAAACGGTCAAATAAGAGCTAAAAATAGGGTCAAAAATACGTTAATTATCGTCTTATCAAGTAGACGCCAGCTGAACACAACTATCAATATTGCCTTCAGAGAAGAACAAAGAATCATCCGCAAAGAGCAAATGGGAGATCGAGATACTAGAAGTACTAATCTTAATACCACAGATCAAATTTTTCTTCTCAAGCTGAATAATATTCCGTGATAAGATTTCGGTACATAAGACAAAAAGGTAAGGCGACAAAGGATCACCTTGACGAAGGCCACAAGTTGGGATAATTCTTCGAGAAGGAACTCCATTTATGAGAATTTCATAAGAAACCGTCGATACACACTTCATAATGAGAGTAATAAGACTTTCAGGAAAACCCATCATAGTCAAAGTACCTCTAATGAAATTCCAATCCATTCTATCATACGCCTTACTCATGTCAGCTTTAAAAGACATTCTCCCCATTTTACCACTCCTTGAAGACGAAATTTTTTGGAAAATTTCATTAGAAATGAGCACATTATCTCCAATAAATCTTCCGGGAACGAAAGCATTCTGAAAATCACCCACTAACTAACTCATAAATCCCTTAAGTCTATTCGTAATGCATTTGGTAACAATTTTCATGACCACATTACAAAGACTTATTGGCCTATAATGTTTCACAGATTCCGCTCCATTAGATTTAGGGACGAGGGTAATAAACGTTTTGTTTATCTCCTTAAGAATATGATTACTATTTAAAATATCCAAAACAGAGTTTGTGACTTCATTTTTGATAAAGTGCCAACACTTGTGAAAAAAGATAGCGGGGATACCATCAGGACCTGGAGATTTAAGCGCTCCGAGCTGAAAAACCGCTCTTCTAACATCCTTATTAGAGAAAGGTTTAGCAAGAGAAACTTGATCATCTTCGCACAGAATATCTCTTGAAACACTAAGAAAATTGAATTCTCTTGAGTAAAATTCATCAAAACTCTCAGTACCTTCGTTTTCCTTGAAAAGCTTAGAGTAGAAATCAACAAAATTTGTTTCAATTTCATCTTTATCGAAAGTCCATTCTTGGTCTTTGTTCTTAATACCCACAATGAAATTTTTTCCGGCTCTCCCTTTAACACAATTGAAGAAGTATTTGGTACAAATATCTCCGTCAATAGCTCATTTAATTTTAGCGCGTTGTTTCCAAAAAATTGCCGAGTTTGTAGCAAACTCGTGGAGTCTCTGGTGAGCGGAAAGAAACCTAATAGAATCTCCATTATTAACCACATCTTCCATTCCACTTTCAAGCTCTTTATCAAATTCAGACCATTTATCTCTCCGGGCGTTTCTTTTAGAAATAGACCACTTCTTCATAAAATTCCTTACCCTTGAAAGTTTTCTAATAAGCTGAAAAGATCTGGAACCATGAATAATGAACTGCCATTCTTTTTTAATCAACTCCATACATTCTTCATACTCAAAATTCCAAGCTTCTAATTTATAAGGTCGTTTACCAGAGAAAGAAGCAAGATCGGTTTCAAAAATAATAGGAGAGTGATCAGAAAGTTGAATTGGGAAGTGAATAACCCCAGAGTTAGGATAAATATTATTCCAATCCCATGAACCATAGGCCTTGTCAAGCCTTTCGTAAACAATACTTTGGTCTTTTCTCATGTTACACCAAGTAAATCTTGGACCCTTAAAAGGAATGTCCATAAGGTGATGCTCATCCTTCCAATTTCTGAAAAAATTTGCTCCTACAATACGCTTATTACACCCACCTAACTTATCTTCTTGATAATCAACTTGATTAAAGTCACCAATGAGTAAGAAAGGTCCATCAAATGAATCGATCCATGAGCCTAACTCATTCCAAACCAAGGGTCTTTTATGAGCAACAGGTTCACCATAAACAAGACACAAATACCAAGCTGATCCATTATATAGCAAAATTTTGACGATGATGAAATTTTGACAAGCAACAAGACAAACTACATTAAGTCCTACCCTAAATCCAAACCAAAGACCTCCTTTAGTTTCAATAGCATCAACTCCTATACTTCGGGAAAAACCAAAAGAACGAACACTACAAGAATCAGCCCTTGCTCCGACCGCACATTCCGACCGCTATTCAAAACGGTCGGTAATAAGATATAGCGACCGATAACGGTCGGTAAAGTAAATATCGGTCGCTAAAAATACCGACCGAATTACAATCGGTCGCTAAAAAGAGAAAACGGTCGGTGAAGGTAAAAAATACCGACCGATTGGCCGAAATTACCGACCGACTGGCCAATCGGTCGGTATAAGCACTGATATGTAAAAAACAAATCCGATCATCCCTCATTCTATTATCACTTACCCATTCTCACTCTAACCCGACGACCCCAAAGACGACACGCCTATACCCGACGACCACCTCCTTCCCACCGCCGACCACCGCCGCTCACCTGCCGTCCGACCACCGCCGACGCCGCCATTCCCTCCTTTCTCAACAACCACCTTCTCTCTTCTAGTTATTTAATAAAGGTATGATTTTCTCTTAATTTTTGTGTTTATAGTTGTTTTAATTGTGTTTATGTTTGTTTTTACCCTTAATTTTATGTTAAGATTTGATTATTTGTTGTTATTTGAATATAATTTAGAGTTGTTTAAGTTAGGGTTAAGATTTGGTTGAATTGGGGGTTTTTTAATTATTTGCAATTATGTTAGTATATGTAATTGTTAGTATGTATTGTTAGTGTATGTTAGTGTTAGTGTTAGTATATGGTTAGTGTTAATTGGGGGTTTTTGATAATGGTTAGTGTTAGTGTTGTTAGTATATGTAATTGTTAGTATGTAATTGTTAGTATGTAATTGTTAGTGTATGTTAGTATATGTAATTGTTAGTATGTAATTGTTAGTGTATTGGGGGTTAAATTGGGGGTTTGTTAATATGTTAGTGTATGTAATTGTTAGTATGTAATTGTTTATATGTTAGTATATGTAATTGTTAGTATGTTCAAGATGTTAGTAGTAGAAATATGTGGTTAGTAGTAGATAGTATTCATGTTGTTAGTAGTAGATATATGTTGGACTTTGGTTGTGAAATTGAATGTTGGTTAAATTTTTGTAGTTAGAAATTTTATGTTGGTAGTATAATTTGATTAGTTGGTTAAAATTCGTAATACGAATTAGTATTTAGATTGCCTATTTAGTAAGAATGTAGATTGTCTCAATTAGTTGTTGGATTGCCTAATTATGTTATATTTATGTATTTATATAGATTTGTAATGAAGAGGGTTGAACGAGAATGGATGTATGAAAGGGTTGATGCTAGGAAGATGGTTAAGTATGAGTTTGTATGTGGGGTGAATAGTTTTCTTGAATATGTTAAAAGTCGAGATGAATTTAGGAATTCACAACTAATTAGATGTCCATGTGTAAAGTGCAAAAATTTGAAATACTTGAGTGAATTCGTGGTACAAGAACACCTTATTAGTAAAGGTTTTACGGGAAATTATTATGATTGGGTGTGTCATGGTGAGCCTTACTCCTTGAAAATACCAAACAATGTACCAAACACTACTCAATCTCCCATAAGAGGACCATATCGAGAGATGGTAATAGATGCCTTAGGTGACCGTGCATTAGAACATATGGAGGAACCCCCTATCGGTGAAGAGGAAACTCCACACCCTCAGTTGAAGAGTTTTTTTGATATGTTAGATGCGGCGGAGAGACCTTTATATGAGGGGAGCGATGTGTCGGTGTTACAAGCAGCTGCAAGGGTTGTTAACATAAAATGTGAGCACAACTTATCGCACAAATGTGTAGATAAGATTGCTTCCTTGATTGAGGATGTTATACCTCGGGGAAATGTGATGACCCGCACCTATTATAACACCAAAAAATTGCTCAAAGCTCTTCAACTACCCTATCAAAAAATTCATTGTTGTAAGGACGGGTGTATGCTCTTTTGGAAAGAAGATGTGTCGCTTGATAAATGTAAGAAATGTGGCAAAGATAGGTACAAGCCAACACCATCAAGTGGGAGGAAAATACCTGAAAAAGTCCTATTCTACCTTCCTATAGGTCCAAGATTACAACGGCTTTATGCTACTAGAAATATTGCGGAGGCTATGAGATGGCATGAAGAAAACCCTCGTGTACAAGGGACATTTGCCCACCCAAGCGATAGTGAGGCTTGGAAGCATTTGGACAAAATGTTCCCGGAATTTGCTAGTGAGCCTCGAAATGTCAGACTTGGGTTGTGCACAGATGGTTTTACACCGTACGGCCAATTTGGGAAAAAGTATTCATGTTGGCCTGTAATTCTCACTCCTTACAATCTACCACCATGGTTGTGCATGAAAAAACCATTCATGTTCCTTTCATTGATTGTTCCGGGGCCGGATAATCCTAAAAGTCACATAGATGTCTTCTTACAACCTCTTATCGAAGAGTTGAAAGAGTTGTGGGAGGTTGGTGTACCCGCTTTCGATGTGTCCAAGAAACAAAATTTTCAACTCAAAGCCGCTCTTTTATGGACAATCAATGACTTTCCAGCTTACGGCATGCTTTCCGGTTGGGCCACGGCCGGCTTCCTTGCATGTCCTTATTGTATGGAAGAATCAAAGGCATTTTATCTTCCTATGGGTCATAAGGTGTCTTGGTTTGATTGTCACCGACAATTCTTATCGCCTAACCACGGATTTCGGTATAACAAAACCTCATTTCTCAAGAATATATTACAAAAAAATGACACCCCTCCTCTATTCCTAGACGGTTTTGAAATTTGGGAGAAGATTCGTGATTATCCTACAAGTATTGAGCTCACAAAGAGTGAATTGAACAAGTTTAAAGCCAATAAATTAGGTTGGTCTAAGAGAAGTATATTCTGGGATTTGCCTTATTGGAAACATTTGTTAATACGACACAATTTGGATGTTATGCATATTGAAAAGAACTTCTTTGAGCAATTGATTCATACGATCATGAATAATAAGAATAAAACTTGCGACAATGAAAAATCAAGGGAAGACGTTAAACTATTATGCAAAAGACCACACTTACACATTAAGGAAAATGGAGTTAAGCCAAAAGCCCCATTTGCACTTGATAAGGCTCAAAAAAAAGTGTTATGTGAGTGGATTTGTAACTTGAGGTTTCCAGATGGGTATGCATCCGACTTGAGTAGGTGTGTTGATCGACATGATCATATCCTTCATGGGTTGAAGAGTCATGATTGTCACGTTTTCATGGAAAGATTACTACCTGTGGCTTTGAAGCACTTATTGCCGAAAGATGTGTGGAGTGCAATAACTGAAATAAGTCTATTCTTTCGTGATTTGTGTGCCCCGACCCTCAAACTTGAAAACATTGAAAATCTAGAGAGCAACATTGCCGAAATACTTTGCAAGTTGGAGAAAGTATTTCCGCCATCATTTTTCAACTCAATGGAACACTTACCTATACATTTGCCTTATGAAGCAAGGGTTGGAGGGCCAGTACAATATAGGTGGATGTATCCTTTTGAGAGGTAAATTACATACGTACTTATTCAAATGTAATAAAAAATTAAATAAAATATTTTGAATATTCAACTAACATTATTATACAATGTAGGTTTTTAAATCACTTGAAACAAAAAGTTGGTAATAAAGCAAGAGTCGAAGGGTCTATCAACGCTTTCTTAGTGGAAGAAATATCAAATTTTTGTTCCCAATATTTTGAAGACCATATCGACACAAAGGGTAAAGATTTAGATTTTGGAACAAAAGATGAAACGGAGTCTTCCTTACCTGAGCTATTCCAAAAACATGGAGCTCAACCATTGACAAAAGGAAAAATAAGATATTTGGATGGAGATGAATATGAACGTGCTCATCTTTACGCCTTATCGAATTGTGAACGATTAGAAAAATATGAGAGGTATGTGAGTTTTTTACACTTTGGCAATAAAATAATTAAAGTGGTAGATTATTCATATTATAATAACAATTGTTAAATGATAGGTTATTCGAAGCTTTCATCCGTGAGCAACATCCAAATATTGATATAGATGAGGTTTGGACTTCATACGAAAAGCTATACCCAAATTGGTTTAAAGAACATGTAAGTTTCATTTACAAACATTAAACAAATATATATACAACCTAACCTTAAGTCAATATATATGGGTAGTTAATAAGACTAATTTTAAACTAGGTACTTCAAGAAGATATCAAGGATGATTTGTTGGTGGCCATGTCAAGGGGTCCTTGTAAAGAAGTACAATCTTGGCAGAAATATTCGATAAATGGCTTTAATTTTCACACAATGAAATATGGGAAAAATAAAGCAAGTATGAATTATGGTGTTTGTGTTAACGGTGTTGGTGGAGATGACTATTATGGTACCCTAGAAGAGATTATTGAGTTGAGGTATTGTGGTGACAAAATGGCGTATAATGCAATCTTGTTTAAATGTTGTTGGATGGATAATTCTTCAATCGGCACAATTGTACATGACACGTATAAACTTGTTGAAGTAAATCATAAGAGAAAGTATTTAAAATACGACCCTTTTGTGCTTGCACATCAAGTTAATCAAGTTTATTACACTTCTTATCCAAGCACAAAGAAAGATAGAGATAATTGGTGGGCGGTGTTTAAAAGTAAAGCGAGATCACAATTTGATGCACCGGTTGACACAACCGTATTTCAAGAAGAAATGACGACACCTCTTAATTTATCTTCCATTGTGGAAGATGAAGTCTTACAAGGTTTTATTGAAGGAGATGATGAGGAAGAAGATGAGGTGGTGGAGGTTCGTAGATTTGGAAGAGGAAATGAAGACTTATATGAAGTTGATTTTATAAATGATGATGAAGATGAGGATGAAGATGAAGATGAGGAGGAGAAGAAGGAGGAGGAGGAGGAGGAGGAGGAGGAGGAGGATGAAGATGAAGATGACGATGAAGATGAAGATGACGATGAGTAAAAGACTAGTTGTGTAATATTAAGTATATGTTATGTAATAAGTACATTATAATTAGTAATGTTTTATGTGTCATCAATTATCAAACTCCTTTGTTTATTTGACAACAATGTTTAATTGCTAACATTAACTTGTGTATATTTAGTTTTGTTTAAGATGTCAGGAGATCATGGACGGGGACGGGGACGAGGACGAGGACGAGAACGAGGACGACCACGAGAACAAGGTATAGTATTTAGGGACCCGGTGATAGAAGAGGGGGAGACGAGCGACGAAGAGAACAACAATGAGCAGGGGCAGACATCAAACGAAAGTACAACCCCTGCGACATCAAAAGAGTTACCTATTGATATAGAGCCGGGATTATTATGGTACAATTTCTTATTTATAATTTCTGTTCTAATAAATTACACGTATAAACATGTTACATATCATTTTCTAATATAAATATTGATATAGGTTTGACGATAGCCAAGTGGTCCGAAGAGTTAGCCGGTCTTTCAAAAACAACTACGATGTCCCTTACTTGAGCTGGAAAGAGGCTCCAAAAAGTAAAAGGGATGCGTGGTTTGCTAATTTTCGGGTATTTATATATATAAACTTTTACTTTATTAATTTATATGTGTGTTTGTTTTTATAAGTGTTGTTGTTTTTATGTGTAGACATTGTGCAATTGGGATCCTAAGCATGAGGATGAGTGTAGGAAGCAATACAATGAGACGTGTAGAAAGCGTTTAAAAGACGCCATGTATGATGCCGGCCAGATGATAAGAGGTAAGAATCCGGTTGGCCCGGGTTGGATGCTTCCTAATGTTTTCAAAGAATTAATCGAGAAGCGGAAGAATAAGGCGTTTATCAAGAGATCGAAACAAGCTTCCATCAACAAGAAAGGCGGCGAAGATGGCCCTACTACACATCACTACGGGTCAATCAAAGCTGTTAAACATGCTGCTAAGATGGTAAATAATTTGAACTTATTTAAGTATTTGAAGTTGATAATTTACTTTGTTAGTGTAATGTTAGTATTTGTAATTTGAAGTTAATGTTTGATTTGGTTTTATTAAAGGCGCAAGATAAGGGGGGTATAGCCCCTAATGCAGTGGAGCTATTTCTTGATAGCCATATGAGAATGGTTGATGGTGAGGAGCAATGGAGTCATCCAACTGCCCGAGCTAGATATGTAAGTATTACTACATTCGAAATTTCATTTTTACATTTGTGTTAGGACTTCCGATAGACGCTTTTTTATTTTCTAAGGACGATAGATGAGTTATTTACAACTTTCTTTTTGACAATGTAGCAAAATTTTCAAAGGATGATAGCCGAGCTTACGGAGCAAGGACTTCCGATTGACGTTAACAAGGTTTGGTACGATTCGGTGGATGGATACAAGAAGGGCCAAGTCTTTGGTTTAGGGACCGCCGCCTCACTATATTACACTCCCCCGGCGTCATCATCGTCGACAGGTAAATCTTCCGCCTCCCAACAATATATCCCGGGTGTTCTAACTCAATCAATTGAAGCACGTGAGAGGGAAGTCGAAGAGTTTAGGAAGTATAGAGAGGAGATGCAACAAAGGGATGAACTTTACATGAAAAATCAAGAAGAACTAAGGCAACAAATCACGGCAAGTCAAGCCGCTAGTATGCGTGAACGGGAAGAAACAAGGCGCCAAATTGAGGCCTTAGCCAAACTGCTTGAATCCCAAACCCAATACCGATGCAACAATAACATATTTGATTTACCTTATAACCCAAATAACGATAACCCCGGTGGAGGCGGAAATGGTTTTCAAGTGTAAGGTAGTTGGTTGTGTAAGACATGGTTAATTGTAATGTAAACTTTAGTAGTTTGTTGTATAAGACATGGTTATGCTAGTTAATGTAAACTTTAGTAGTTTGTAATGTAAACTTTAGTAGTTGTAAGACTTGTAATGTAAACTTTAGTAGTTTGTTGAAAATTTTCTAATTTGAAAGACGGTTTCAGGTTTCAAAAAATTGTGTACGAACGCATTTGTATATATTTTGAAAAATTTGCAGGAAATATAGCAAATGAGGGAAAATAAGAAGCTAAATCACTCAAATCATTCACAATAAATACCGACCGACTCATACAATTTACCGAACGACTCAACAATTTACCGACCGAAATCCTACAAATACCGACCGATTGCCGTCTAAATAGTTTCTGATTATTTTTGGTCTAAGACTGGCACCGACCGAAATTCCCCTAATACCGACCGACATTCGGTCGGTAATTACCGACCGAATTATGTTTTACCGACCGAATTGACCTTTTTATTGACCAAGTCAATGTGTTTTAGCACCGACGGATATTCTGTCTACCGACTGATTGTTCGGTCGGTATTTTTCCGACCGATTTCAAATCGGTCGGTATGAAACATTTACCGACCACAATTACCGACCGATTTTATTCGGACGCCACAGAAGGAAAAACGGTCGGTAAGAAGTTATTACCGACCGATTTGCACTATTAGCGACCGCTGAAAACGGTCGGTACTGGACCTGATTCTTGTAGTGGAAACATAGGATCCACTACATCAACATTACACTTTGTTTCAGATAAAAACGAAAAATCAAAATAAGTGCTAGAGAGAAGCATTTTAGTCTTCGCAATTGTAGGAGCAAGCGGATTATTTAAACCCCTACAATTCCAACAAAGTCCTTTCATGAGGAGAGAAAACCACCACAGCAACACCGACCAACTCCACAGCCAAACTCATATCAGCCCTACCCAACTAGATTCACCCTAAGGGGACCCGAAGCATCGACGAAACACAGCCCAAAAAATAAACGGCCACCCACTCAAGACATTAGGAGCCGAATCCAATCCAACACCCGGACACAACCAGCATAAAGCATCAATCAGCCAAGGACTCCAGCAACAAACATATGGCTAAGGGCCATCAACGGATCCAAACCAGCAGAATGGTGATTCCAATACAGCCAAAAGACGGATAACAATACAGAGACAGTAGAGATGAAAAAAACAAACAATAAAGAAAAGAGAAAACCTAATATGTCATATATATATTTGGACTAACCAGTGGGGAAGGGGCGACACTAGGTTAATCTAGAAACAATAATACGGAAAGAAAACAACTTGTATTGATAATTTTCATCTAAAAAATTAAGCCTTACCCGATTGAAAAACACGGACGGTGGGGGAAGGGACGAGGGGAAGGGGAACACCAATCCGACTCCAATACACTAGACAAGACCCGTAACATAAAGAACCCGGACCAAATCGACTGATGAAATCACCATCCCATTTCTGGAATCGATACCATAAAAGACGACAATCCAAACCATTTCAGGAGCAGGATGTCACGGATGGCTTCTTTCCCTAGAATTTTCTACACTTTCAAGTATAAGGAGGTTGTCTAGAGAATTCCGGAAATGTGAAGACTAATCTAGAATAGCCCGGAAACTTCTAGAAACTTCCAGGAGCACAAAGGAGATTCTAGCACGGACTGGAGACCTCTGGAACATTCCGGACCATTCCGGAACAAAAGCTAGGACATGGCGGAACCATCTAGATATCTCTAGGCATATCTTGTACATACTAGAGTATTCTAGACAAGTCTTGTATATACTAGGAAGCTTTGTAACTAGTAGAATAGTCTAGAACGTGCTAGGACTTGTAGGGACTAGAACATTCCCAAGAGCCCTATATATAGGGGACCTTGGCATTCATTTTGGATCATCACAAAGCATTCACACAAACTCACTTGTATACTCAAGCATTCTTAATAAAAGCAATCTTTCCAAACTCTAAGTGTCTTAGTCTTCTTGTTATCAAGCTAACACTTCTTTGTCCAACGACTTAGTCATTGTCTAGCATATAAGGGTCTTGCTTGACTTAGCTTGCAACGGACCGCAAGTTAGGTAGCACACGAGTGTGATCTTTGTGTGTAAGTTATCATCTCGTGACAAGTGGTATCAGAGCAGGTTCGCCTGCGAAGACCATAGTTGGGGAATATGTCGGGACATGACGCAAGTGCTAGCGTGGTGGAGGACGTGATGGTTGGGGGTAAGACTACGGGAACTAACCCTCAAAAGAAGGAGACTACTAATGCTCGGATAGCACGGGTGGAACTCGCTGTGGGGGAACACCAAGATGCCTTATCCGGGATCGTGGAGAGTATGGAAGACCTTCAAGAAAAGGTTGAGGGTTTGGAGCAGGATCATCAAGACCTCAAGGGTGAGGTCCAAGGCGTGATCAATGAGCTTGCTGGTTCTTTGCGAGGAGAGTTCGCAAGTATGTTCCGTGAGCAGATGGCTCACATTGTCCAGGAGGAAGTGGCCAAGCAAACGGCTGAACTGCGTGGCCACGTTCAAGCCTTAACGGCCCAACTTACCGAGACGAAGACCAACCTTGCCTTATATCGAGCTGCTGTGGCTGGGACGACCACCATTTGGGAGGCACCAAAGATTCGAGTACCTGAACCAACGAAGTACAATGGCAAAAGAGACTCGAAGGAGATCGACAACTTCTTGTGGGGACTCGAGCAATACTTTAATGCCCTCAAGATCACCGAGGATGACATGAAGATCAAGAGTGCAACGATGTACTTAGCGGAGGATGCCATCCTTTGGTGGAGGAGACGACAAGCCGACGAGAAGAAAGGGTTGTGCCACATTAATACTTGGGATGACTTCAAGGGAGATTTCAAGAAGCAATTCTACCCCGACAATGCCGAGGAGATAGCCTTGAAGAAATTACGAGCCTTGAAGCATATGGGAACGATTCGTGAGTACGTAAAGCAATACTCCTCTCTCTTGCTAGAGATCGAGGACATGCCCGAGCACTTATCGTTCCTATACTTCATGGATGGACTACAAAGATGGGCCGAGCAAGAGTTAAAGCGTCGAAATGTCAAGACTTTAGCCGAGGCCATCAATGTGGCATAATCTTTATACGAGCTAAAGACGGAGCCAAGGCGTGATCGGTTTGTTAAGAAGAGTGGTAACAAGGAGAAAGGTGGGGGAGCCTCTACTCCTTCGTCTAGCGGCGCATCTGAAAGTCCATAGACCTTAATTAGACTCCTCTAATTAGTTGCTAAATTACTTGTTAATTTAGTATTTAATGATCTATGTACCATGCATGCAAATATAAAGACATTTATATAAGAGAAGAAATTTCCTCACATTGATGTGGAAAATACAAGTGCACAACAAGAACTCCTTCTTGTTGATCTTGAGCTACAAATATGAATAAACACAAATAATCTCCAAGGTAGAAGATCTCCTCCAAGTTGCACCAAGATTAACCCAAATAATCTACTCTTATTATTAACTAGATAATAAGATAGATATAATACTACTAATACTAGACTATATTACTACACTAGTAATACTTAGTAAATATTAGTATATGAGAGTTTTAGAGAGAAGTTTAGTTTTGAGAGATGTATGAAAAAATAAGAATGAACTTGTGAAGGAATGAACAACAATTGTTCTCCTTTTATAGCCAAGAGGGCCGGTTTTATCATCACAAAATAGTGATTTTTTCTTCTTATTTTATTGCCATGTAAGGTGGTAATGTGTTGTAGTGAATAAAATGATATCATGTTTACTATTCATGTCATAAGCATATGTTGCTTGTGAGTATGAATAAGAACAACCATCATCACCATTGACTTCACCACAACCGGCCATGTGAGCCTCAATTTGATCCATTTTGATTGTTGATATTTGTCCCACAAATACTTATTAATCATATGCTTAATTATCTTGTATAATTAAGTGTTAATTTGATCATATAACAAT
>JAIUZE010046618.1:0-16423 GCA_022085475.1 Heliosperma pusillum
TCTTGATAGAGCTCTTTCATAAATTCAAACCCCAACACCTTTTGCTCCATGAAGGTCAACATTACAGACCTTCTAGACAATGCATCAGCTACAACATTGTTCTTACCTTCTATATACTTGCTGGAGAATGAGAAGGATTGCAAGAACTCTACCCATTTGGCATGCCTGGGGTTGAGTTTGTGCTGTCCATTGATGTATTTGAGAGCCTCATGATCAGAATGAAGCACAAAAAGCTTAGGCTTCAAGTAGTGTCCCCAATGATTCAATGCCCTCACAATGGCATAGAATTCCTTGTCATATGTGGAATAGTTAAGCTTGGCCCCATTTAGCTTCTCACTGAAGTATGCCACAGGTTTCTTTTCTTGAGTAAGCACAGCTCCTATGCCAAGACCACTGGCATCACACTCTATCTCAAAGAGTTTGTTAAAATCTGGTAGAACCAATATTGGAGATTTACACAATAGCTCTTTGATCAGATTGAAGGACCTTTCAGCCTTCTCATTCCACTTGAACTCTCCCTTCTTCATGCACTCAGTAATAGGGGGCATGATTGAACTAAACCCTTGTATGAACCTCCTATAGAAAGATGCCAACCCATGGAAACTTCTAACATCAGTAACAGTTTGAGGAATGGGCCATTCCTTGATTGCTTGCACCTTCTCAGGATCAACTGCTACTCCTTTCTTAGAGATGATGAACCCAAGAAAGTAAACCTCAGGCTGCATGAAGGTGCACTTCTCTAGTTTGCCATACAACTTGTTCTCTCTTAAGACCTCAAACAACAACTTCAGATGCTGCAAATGTTCTCCCCTAGTTGAACTGTAAATAAGAATGTCATCAAAGTAAACCACCACACACTTGCCTAAGTAAGGCCTTAGGACCTCTGTCATCAACCTCATGAAGGTGCTAGGGGCATTAGACAACCCAAAAGGCATCACCAGCCATTCATAGAGCCCACGTTTAGTCTTGAAAGCTGTCTTCCATTCATCCCCTGCTCTTATCCTCACTTGGTGGTAGCCCTGCCTCAGATCAATCTTAGTGAACACTTGAGCCCCACTTAACTCATCTAGAATATCATTAAGTCTAGGTATGGGAAACCTATACTTGATGGTAATGTTGTTGATGGCCCTACTATCAATACACATACGCCAAGTCCCATCCTTCTTTGGCACAAGCAAGGCTGGTACAGCACAAGGACGGAGGGACTCTCTGACATAGCCCTTGTTGAGTAGTTCACCTACTTGAAGTTGGAGCTCTTGTGTAGCCTTAGGGTCACTCCTGTAGGCTGGCTTGTTGGGTAAGATAGCTCCAGGTACTAGGTCAATGTCGTGCTCTATCCCTCTAAATGGTGGCAGTCCACTAGGAAGCTCATTAGGGAAGACATCACCATAACTTTCTAGGATAGATTTGACCTCTTCAGGGATATCAATGATACTCATCCCAGTCTCCTTGACTAGCAATATGTATACAGGTTGTAGCTCACTTAGCTCTTGTGTTATTTCTGATTCACTTATCAACATGACTTCTTTGGAAGCCTCACTCATGGGGTTTGGGTTAATCTTTAAAGCAGGTGGTAAAGGTGCTAGGGTGATCTTCTTCTTCCCATACTTAAAGGTGTAGGTGTTGTCCCTCCCATGGTGTATGGCATCCCTATCAAACTCCCATGGTCTCCCAAGCAGAAGGTGACATGCATCCATAGGTAGAACATCACAAAGACTCTCATCCATATACCCTCTACCAATTGAGAAAGGTACAACACATTGTTTATCCACCTTGATCTCAGCCCCTTTGTTTAGCCATCTGAGTTTGTAAGGTAGGGGGTGGTCCTTGGTGGGTAGAGCTAGCTTGTCTCTCAGTGTTTTGGAGGCCACATTAGTGCAGCTTCCACCATCAATAATGAGGTTACATACTCTACCCTTGATGGTACATCTGGTCCTAAAGATCTGGTGTCTTTGGTCCTCTTCCAAAGGTTGTGGTTGAGTATGCATTACCCTCCATGTTACCAAACTTAACCCTGCATCAGGCTCTATCAACTCCTCACTAGCCTCTACCTCAGGCTCTTCCATCTCTTCAGCACAGACCAACACTTCATCATCTCCCCAATGGATTACTTCTAGGGTACTCAGAGCCCTTTTAGATGGACATT
Source organism: Heliosperma pusillum (assembly GCA_022085475.1). Lineage (NCBI taxonomy): Eukaryota > Viridiplantae > Streptophyta > Magnoliopsida > Caryophyllales > Caryophyllaceae > Heliosperma > Heliosperma pusillum. The sequence continues at coordinate 2,147 of JAIUZE010046618.1, forward strand.
CTCTAGCAAAATGTCCATACCCTTGACATTGAAAGCACTTTTTGAGAGGGGTAGTCTTCCTTTGGCCTGCCTCAACAGCCTTGCCTGTATCAAGGTTGAAAGGGGTCTTAACAGGAACCACAGGTTCTCCTATCTTGACTCCTACAAAAGGCTTGAAGGTGGGGGTTCTGGAAGGTGTCTTAGAAGCACTGGCCTTTCCCTTTCCCAACTTTTCTACCCTTAAAGACAAGTTGACAGCTTCTTCAAAGGAGTATATATTTTGTAGCCTGACTTTACTAGCTATCCTTTCATCCAACCCCTCTAAGAACCTTGCTATCTTTTGTTCAGATTTCTCAACAACCTCACATTGCAAAGTGAGTTGTCCAAAGTCTCTTAGGTAGGACTCTAAAGGTCTTTGGTCTTGCTTTAGGTGAGTAAGCTTAATGAACATGTCTTGAGTGTAGTCCCTAGAGACAAACTTAGCTCTCATTTTCTTTTTCAGTTTGAGCCATGACTTTACAGGTTCTTTCCCTTCCCTAACCCTCACGGTTTTCATGTTTTCATACCACAGTGAGGCATAGCCTTTTAGTTTCATGATAGCAACCTTAAAAGCCTTTCTATCAGTGTATCCTTTAAACTCAAAGACTCTTTCTACAGACCTTAGCCAATCTAAGAAATCATCAGGGTTCAAGCTACCTAGAAAGTCAGGAATCTCTTCCTTGATATCTTTGTCTTGGTGTCTGAGAAGGCTGTGATCTGAGCCATCTGAATCTGACATTTCAAACTGATCTACAGGTTGTCTCCTCCTTCCTCCACCTTGTGGGAAAGGTGCTCCCCTTCCTCGACCTCTGCCTCCCCTTGTATCATTGTTCTGTTGGCCCTCAAGGAGTTCATTGACAGATCTAGAGACCTCCATTACAGTTCTGACAAGACCTTGAACTGTGTTTTCAAGACCTGTGATTCTCTCTTAACTCATGGTTGGATTTTGTATTTTTAATGTAGTTAGATAGATGAACTCACAAACCAAAGCTCTGATAACCAATTTGCACTGTAACTATTCAGAAAGACAACTAAACAATGACAATTGAACTATGGTTAAGACACTTTGCAAATACTCTGTTTCTGTATGGACCGGTTGTTAAAGAACAAAGATAGGACCTTAACCAAAGCACAAAGCCAATGATTGAGGGTTGAACTTTGATCCCAGCACACAGCTAAGGACCCTAGCTCACTTCCAAGCACAAAGCAAAGGAAGTTGTCTCAAGCACACAGCCAAGAGATGTAACAGAAACAATGTTTCAGTTTTATGTTTTACTTCAAAATCTGATTTGTATTTCATTAGGTAAAGGCCTTATATAGGCAACAAGGATACAACTCAGACGTTAGGAGATATCTAGGGCCACAAAGGCTTACAACATGAAACAAAATAACAGCTACAAACTTGCAGAATTCTGACATAAAGTAGATAAAGTAGAAAGTAGTTTCTAAAGAGACAATCTTCCTTAATTGTTTGATCAGGTGTGTCTTGGGTGAAGAGTGGACTTTCCAGCTTGGGTTTGTGAACCAAACTGAAGTAGGAAGGCTCCCAAAGATGTGCTCAAGGTACCTCACGCATTGTTTGTTCAAAAGGGGAAGGTTGACAGTGACATATTAACTACTACACCAAAGGCTGAAATCTGGACAGTTTGAAGTTGTCCCTAAGCTAACTCTTTGTGTGTTTGTTTCTTGGAAGGGAAGTCCTGGGGAAAGTTGTAGAGGACCTTCCCAAGACATAGGTTTGGGGGTTGGTTAGGTTTGTTTGATTGGCTGAAAGAGAAAGGTTTGACAAAACAGCTAAACTGCTACATGTAAGGTTGTAACTGGACTGGTTCACTTGGGTTGTGTTTTGAGGGGTGTTCTTGACGTTTTCTGAGGAAGGTTTCCTGGACAAAAAGGTAGTATACCCTCCCTAGTACCATGCCCCATAGTTGGTTTGGAGTCCCTAAGCTTGGAAGTTGCCCTGAGACCCTCCCCAAGGCAATGCTGCTGGCTGAGTTTCCAAAGGTTTTGTTGGCTTGTTTTGTGAGTCTGTTTTGTGGCTTGGTTGGTCTTGGCTCGTGTCATGGCTACCACTGGCTCGTGTCTTGGCTTGCTTGATTGGGCCTGGGCTATACAAAGCATTAAGATAGCTTTTGACATAGGGTAGGTTTGGCATTGAATCCTGGTTAGGCTGATCATAGGTTGATTGGTCTTGTCTTTGAGCTTGGCATTGAACTCCTGTTGCAGTTAGTGAACTGAAACTTCTTAGAAAAGGATGGTTTTGTTGTATGGATAGGCCACGGTTAGCACTTCCTCACACTTGGCTCACTTGTTTAGGAAAAGACCCTCAACAACCTGCACTAGGCTAGGCAATTCAGATAGTACCTTGCATCCTAGCACACAAGCACAGATGACAAGGGGTGGTGTTAGGACTCAGGACACACAAGTAATGAGTTCTAATCCCTGCAGTCTTAGCTCACACACAAGCTCACTAAGGAATGCTACAATACTTAGCTTTTGCTGAAGGATTGTTTTGAACAAAGTTCAGAATTATATTAATCAAAGTCTGTCTCTTTAGGTTACAACTTGGGCCTTATATAGGCAAATGACAACAGATCCTGACCCTTGAAAAACAAGGACATCTAAGGGCTTAAAGCCTTACATCTTACTGATAAAAACAACTACAAAGTCAGCTAATGAGGACAACAAACAGACTGTAAAACAGAGAAAAGAAAGACTGCAAAAGTAGGTTTGTTTCTTTCCAGAAATGGTAAGTCTGCAAACTGTCTTGGGAAGTCTTTGCTTGGCTTGTTCTTGCTGTGTTTGGGGCTGACAAAGGCTTCATATACGACCTTCCTAACATACTAACTACACTTGAGGTTGATCACACACAAAAATAAGGAGCTTTGGACAGAAATATTGGCCTTGGTGCCAGCTGACTCCTCCATATGATCTTCACTCTTCTAGGCTGTTTTAGATGGACTTCTAGACTTTATTTGGAAAACTTGTCCTGGACTTTTCTCTTGCTAAGGACCTCAACTTTAAGGGAAAAGAAGATGGAGCCCCTGGTTGGACTCGTACTGCATGATATTTGATTTATACTCTGGCTGGTCTTGACTGTTTTTCAGGAAACTGGACCCTGCTCTTGTGACCCTTCTTGTGGTTGTGCTTGCTTGACTTGTTGCTGCTTCTTGACTGTAATGGGGGTGCTTGGGGAGTGTTATGCCTGGTGCCTTTGGTGTGGGGCTCTTGCCTGTTTGGTTGGGGGTTGGTTGGGACCTTTTGGCTGTAATGGTGCAATCCTGGCTAGCTGAGTTCTTGGCTTGGTGATGATGGAGCTCTACTCCTGTTTCAAACTCTCCTTCTTGAAAAGGATTTGCCCTCAAATCCTCACTGTTCTCCTCATCAGACTCTCCATAGTATGGGCTTAGATCACCCACATTGAATGTTCCATGTACTCCATACTCTCCTGGGAGGTCAATCTTGTATGCATTGGACCCCAACTTCTCCATGACCTCAAAAGGACCCTCTGCTCTTGGACTTAGCTTGTTCTTTCTTTTGTCAGGAAACCTCTCCTTCCTTAGGTGCAACCATACTAGATCTCCTGCTTTGAACTCTTTGGATTTCTTTGGACCCTTTGCTCTGGCTTTATACATCTCATTAGTCTTCTCAATTTGCTGTTTCACCTTAGCATGTATCTGCATCATCTGTTCTACCCTGTTCCTTGCATCATAGGGCACCACCTTCTTTGCCATTGGTACAAGTTCTGTTGGCATCAAGGGGTTAGTGCCATAAACAACTTCAAATGGACTTTTACCTGTACTGGTGGAGGGGGCTCTGTTGAAAGCAAATTCTGCCTGTGCCAGCTGCAAATCCCAATCCTTTAAAGACCTTGAAATGATACACCTCAGAATCCTGCCCAGAGTCTTGTTTGTTACCTCTGTCTGCCCATCAGTTTGGGGATGATGAGAGGTGCTGAACAGGAGCCTTGTCTTTAGAAGCTTCCAAAGTGTCCTCCAGAAGTGACTCATGAACTTAGTATCCCTGTCAGATACTATGGTTCTTGGTACTCCATGGAGCTTCACAATCTCCTTGAAATACAAGTCTGCAACTCCCATGGCATCTTCAGTTTTCTTGCAAGCAACAAAGTGTGCCATCTTACTAAATCTGTCCACAACCACCATGACTGAGTCCTTGCCCCTCTGAGTTCTAGGAAGAGCCACTATAAAGTCCATACTAACATCCTCCCAAGGCTTGTCTGGGACTGGCAAGGGGGTGTATGCTCCAGCCTGAAAGAATGACTTGGACCTTTGGCAAGCACTACACCTTCTTATCACATCCTGAACATCTCCCAACATCCTTGGCCAATAGAATTGTTCCTGCAGCATGTCATAGGTCTTCTGGATGCCAAAGTGGCCAGCTAGACCATTTGAGTGAACCTCTTTTACTAACAACCCCCTATAAGGACCCTTTGGTATACAGAGTTTGTTCCCTAGGAACAAGAATCCTTCCTGCTCTGAGTATCTACTCCCATTCTTAGTGGTGCCCTCCAGTCTTGCCACCCAGTCTTCTTTGAAATCAGGATCCTCCCTATAAAGCTCCTTCATGTGCTCAAACCCAAGCACTCTTTGCTCCATGTATGTCAGCATCATGGTTCTCCTTGACAAAGCATCTGCCACTACATTGTTTTTCCCCTCAATGTACTTACTGGAGAATGAGAAGGACTGCAAATACTCCACCCACTTAGCATGCCTAGCATTCAACTTATGTTGCCCATTGATGTACTTGAGTGCCTGGTGGTCAGAGTGTAGTACAAAGGGTTTGGGCTTCAGATAGTGACCCCAATGGTTCAAGGCTCTGACTATGGCATAGAATTCTTTGTCATAGGTTGAGTAGTTGAGCTTAGCACCACTCAGCTTCTCACTAAAGTAGGCCACAGGTTTTTGCTCTTGCATTAGGACAGCACCAATGCCTATGCCACTAGCATCACATTCTACTTCAAATAGTTTGTTAAAATCAGGGAGAACAAGTATGGGAGACTCACACAAGAGGTCTTTGATGATATTGAAGGACCTCTCAGCCTTGTCATTCCACCTAAACTCTCCTTTCTTCATGCACTCAGTTAAGGGGGCCATGATGGAACTGAATCCTTTGATGAACCTCCTGTAGAAGGAAGCCAGTCCATGGAAGCTCCTCACTTCAGTTATAGTTTTGGGGACCTGCCACTCCCTTATGGCTTTTACCTTGTCTTGATCAACAGCCACTCCTTCTTTGGAAATAATGAACCCCAAGAACTGAACCTCTTCCTGCATGAATGTGCACTTTTCCATCTTGCCAAACAACTTGTGTTTCCTCAGGACTTCAAATAACAATCTCAGGTGTTGGAGGTGTTCTTCTGTTGAGGGGCTGTAGACCAATATGTCATCAAAGTATACAACAATGAATTGCCCCAGATAGGGCCTTAAAACCTCAGTCATCAACCTCATAAAGGTACTTGGAGCATTAGATAAACCAAAGGGCATGACCAACCATTCATACAATCCATGCTTGGTCTTGAAGGCTGTCTTCCACTCATCCCCAGCCCTGATCCTTACTTGGTGATAGCCCTGCCTTAGGTCAATCTTGGAGAAGACCTGAGCCCCACTCAGCTCATCCAGGATATCATTCAACCTTGGTATAGGGAACCTGTATTTGATGGTAATGTTGTTGATGGCTCTACTGTCTATGCACATTCTCCAGGACCCATCCTTCTTGGGCACTAGCAAGGCAGGAACTGCACATGGGCTTAGGGACTCCCTTACAAAACCCTTGCTGAGTAAGTCACCAACCTGAGCTTGCAGCTCTTGAGTGGCCTTTGGATCACTTCTGTAAGCAGGTTTGTTGGGTAGATGCAGCAGGAGCTAGGGCACAGGGCAGGGCAGAATTCAACACCAGGGACAGGGGGCAGGCCAAGGGGGATCAAGGGGTGAGCATTGGCAACCAAGGGGAGGTCTACATGGGTATCCAAGGGTCAATCTGGGGGCAAGGGATGGGTAACAAAAGAGGAAGCTGCAAGCTGAGCAATGTTGGCCAGGACACGAGCCAGGACATGAGCCAAGACACGAGCCAAGACACGAGCCAAGCAAGCCAAAGACAAGCCCACCAACACCCCACCACAATATCACAAAAACAGCCTACACCAGTCACTTGGGGAAGGCATAACTACCACCACACTCTGAACCACCAGCTACCACCAAGCCCAGCTAAAACCTTACCCACCTAGGTCCAAAAAAGTCCTAGGGAACCAGTTCCAAAACACAACACAACTACCCTAAAAATCCAAATCAAAACAGCCTACCCAAAGCATAAAGCATAAAGCAGTCTTTCCATTTCTAGCTAAAAACTGAAAGACTATCTCCAAAAGTCTTTCCTTGTCTTCCCTACTATTAGAACTACTGCAGAAGAAGGTCAAGGAGCATTGATGAGCCTCGTCCACAAGTTCCAAGCCAACACCAAGCAACAAGCACAACCTGGAGCATGTCATTGTCAAATGTCTGCATTTTGTCTGTTTTATTGTTTTTCTTTTAGCATTAGCAGTCTGTATTTCTAGCCAGTATTTTGTCATCTTTTAATAGTTAATCTTGGCCCTTAGATGATACTCTAGGGTTGTAATCACATCCAGCATTGAGGCCTATATAAGGACCCATGCTCTTTTGTACAAGGCAGTTGATTATTGAATGAAAAAACTGAGCATTGTTCTCATTTCTAAAATCTTTCCAACTTATGCATTGTCTTGGTTGAAAGTCAGGCCAGATAACTTCCTGTGCTAGGCTGTGGTTGTTGATCTAAGTCTGTGGCAAGTTAAGATATCCCTGTGCATAGACTGTGGGGTGTTTTGCTTGTTGTTTAGTTCAAGTCTGCTTACCTGTGCTTGGCTGTGGTAAGGAGCCTTAACTAGTCTAGTTTGTTGTTTGATTCCCTGTGTTGAGCTGTGGGAGTTGAGTAACATCCATATCCAGTGCTAGATAGGAGTCTAGGGTCCAATTCCTAACACACCCCTATAATATCACTGCAATTCTGGCATCAGAGCTTTGGTTGTGAGGCCATTGTTATCCTAACTACAACAAAAACACAAAAAATAACCCAATGAGTGAAGAGAGGCTTGCAGGTATTGAAGGCAAGGTGGATCAGCTAGCAGGCACTGTCAATGTAGTGCTGGCTGCCTTGAACACTGTCATGGAGAACATTGCTCCTCCACTGAGGGGAAGACCACCCCCTAGAGGCAGAGGCAGAGGTCGTGGCCACATGGGCATGGGAAGAGGACATCCCCTGCAGGAGGAAGAAGGGTCAGACTCAGGAGAAAGCAACAGAACTTATGAGGAGATTCCAGAGCACACTGACAAGCATCTCAAGGTAGAAATTCCTGAATTCTCTGGTAGTTTAAACCCTGATGATCTATTAGAATGGATTAGGGATGTTGAGAAGGTATTTGAATACAAAAGTTACTCTGATATTAAGTCTTTTAAAGTTGCTGTGCTAAGATTGAAAGGGTATGCATCCCTATGGTTTGACAACTTAAAGCACCAAAGGATTAAGGAGGGTAAGGAACCTCTTAGGTCTTGGTCAAAACTGAAAAAGAAGATGCTAAACAAATTTGTCACTAAAGACTACACCCAAGATCTGTTCATTAAACTATCCAAACTGAAACAAGAAGAGAGGTCTGTAGAGGCTTACCTAAGAGACTTTGAGCAATTGACTCTCCAGTGTGAGGTCAATGAGAAACCTGAGCAAAGGATTGCCAGATTCTTAGAGGGTCTAGATAGGAGCATTGCTGCCAGAGTAAGGATGCAACCTTTGTGGTCCTATGATGATGTTGTCAACCTAGCTTTAAGGGTTGAAAAAATGGGGAAAACCAAGCCAACTCTACCTAAGCCTGTTACTAGACCTGCATACAAACCTTACAGTGGTATTAGGATGGGAGAGACCCCTAAAACAACCAGCCAGTCAACCACAGACAAAGGAAAGGGAGTTGTGAACTCTAAACCCAACCCCACCCCAACTGAGAACAAAATCAGATGTTTCCAATGCCAAGGTTATGGTCACTTTAGGAAGGACTGTCCTTCTAAGGGAACCATGACACTTATGGAGGTAGAAGAGTGGGAGAAGGAGGGATTAGTTGAGTATGAGGTTGATGACAGCATGGTGTTAGAGGTAGTGACAGCTGAGGAGGAACCAATGCAGGACTTGGTCATGGCTCATCCTGACACAGGCCATAACTTGGTCCTATGGAGGGTCATGCACTCTCAACATACTCCATTGGAGGATGACCAGAGGTCCTTGATATTCAGAAGCAGATGCACCATTCAAGGGAGGGTATGCAACTTGATCATTGATGGGGGGAGTTGTACCAATGTGGCTTCCATCACCCTAGTAAACAAACTAAGTCTGATTACTCAAGAGCATCCACACCCCTACAAACTGAGATGGCTTAACAAGGGGGCTGAGGTGAGGGTTGATAGGCAATGCCTGGTGCCATTCTCTATTGGGAAGGTATACCAAGATGAGGTATTGTGTGATGTAGTACAAATGGATGCCTGTCACCTACTACTAGGGAGGCCTTGGGAGTTTGATAGAAACACCACTCATCAGGGTAGGGATAACACCTATAGCTTCAGGCATGGGGGAAAGAAGGTAACTTTGACACCTCTACCACCCAACCAGAGGAATTATGGGAGTCCCAATTTGCCAGAGGAGGTCAATGGGGTGTTGTTTTTATCAGAGGCAGCTATGATCAAGGAGATGAAGCAAGAACAACCTGTGATCATCTTGCTATCTAAGGAAGTAACAGAAGGGGAAGGTTCCAAGTTGCCAGCAGAGGTTGAACCTTTGATCTTGAGATACAAGGAAGTCTTTCCAAGAGAATTACCAGATGGACTACCACCCCTAAGAGGGATTGAGCACCACATTGATTTGGTCCCAGGTTCTGTACTACCAAATAGGCCAGCCTACAGAAGTGACCCAACTGCCACCAAGGAGTTGCAGAAGCAGATTGAGGAGCTTATGAGCAAAGGGTTTGTGAGGGAGTCCCTAAGCCCTTGTGCTGTACCTGCTCTACTAGTGCCTAAGAAGGATGGCACCTGGAGGATGTGCACTGACAGCAGAGCAATCAACAACATTACAGTCAAGTATAGGTTCCCCATTCCCAGGCTAGATGACATGCTTGATGAGCTAAGTGGAGCTCAGTTCTTTTCCAAGATTGATCTAAGGCAGGGTTACCATCAGGTGAGGCTCAGAGAGGGGGATGAATGGAAGACTGCATTCAAGACAAAACATGGTCTGTATGAATGGCTTGTCATGCCATTTGGACTATCCAATGCACCAAGCCCCTTCATGAGACTTATGACAGAAGTGTTGAGGCCTTGTTTGGGCAGGTTTGCTGTGGTTTACTTTGATGACATCCTAGTGTATAGTAGCAGCAGAGGGGAACATCTCAGGCACCTTGAAACAATCTTTGGGATCTTAAAGGAGCAGAAACTGTATGGGAAGCTAGAGAAGTGTACCTTCATGGTTGAGGAGGTAGCATTTCTAGGGTACATTGTGTCAGGAAGAGGAATCTCAGTTGATCAGGAGAAGGTTGCAGCCATTCAAACATGGCCTACACCTAAAACCATCACGGAGGTAAGGGGGTTCCATGGGTTGGCTTCATTCTATAGGAGGTTCATCAAGAACTTCAGTTCAGTTGTAGCACCCATCACTGAGTGCTTGAAGAAAGGGGAGTTTCAGTGGACTGAGGAGGCCCAACAATCCTTGGAGAGGATCAAGAGGTTGATGTGTGAGACTCCAATCCTTAAACTACCTGACTTTGATCAGCTGTTTGAGGTAGAATGTGATGCTAGTGGGGTTGGCATTGGGGCAGTGTTGATACAAGGGCAAAAGCCAGTTGCTTATTTCAGTGAGAAACTGAATGGTGCCAAGCTCAAGTTCTCCACTTATGATAAGGAATTCTATGCCATCATCAGAGCAGTCATGCATTGGGGGCACTACTTGAAGCCAAAGCCTTTTGTTCTGCACTCAGATCATGAGGCATTGAAGTATATCAGTGGCCAACACAAGCTGAATCACAGGCATGCCAAGTGGGTAGAGTTTCTACAATCCTTTACATTCTCTAGTAAGTATAAGAAGGGGAAACAGAATGTTGTGGCAGATGCACTGTCAAGGAGGCATTCTTTGTTAGAAGTCATGGAGCAAAGGGTGTTGGGGTTTGAATTTCTGAAAGAATTGTACAAGGAGGACCCTGACTTTGCTGAGGAATGGATCACACAAACTGGAGGAGGAAGGACTCAAGGGGGGGAGTACATGCTGCAGGAGGGGTTCTTGTTCCAAGGAAACAAGCTATGCATCCCAAGGGGTTCTTACAGGGATCTACTCATCAGGGAAGTGCACTCAGGAGGACTAGGGGGACACTTTGGGGTTCAAAAGACACTTGAAATACTGCAGGATCAATTCTACTGGCCCAGGATGATAGGGGATGTTCAGGTTGTACTCAGGAGGTGCTCCACATGTCAACAAGCCAAGAGCTCTTTCCAGACTGGACCTTACACTCCACTACCAGTGCCAAACAAACCTTGGGAGGATGTGAGCATGGACTTTATTGTTGCACTACCTAGGACACAAAGAGGTAAGGATTCTGTAATGGTTGTTGTTGACAGGTTTAGCAAGATGGCTCACATTGTGGCTTGCAAGAAGACTGAGGATGCTGCGAGTGTTGCTGAGCTATACTTGAAGGAGATTGTGAGACTACATGGGGTTCCTAAGTCAATAGTCTCAGACAGGGATGTGAAGTTCATGAGTTACTTCTGGAAAACACTATGGAGGCTCTTGAAGACCAGGCTTTTGTTCAGCACCTCTCACCACCCTCAGACTGATGGCCAAACTGAGGTCACAAACAAGACTCTAGGGAGGATCTTGAGGTGTCTGGTAAGCAAGTCATTGAAGGATTGGGACTTGAAGCTAGCTCATGCTGAGTTTGCTTTCAACAGAGCACCCTCATCTGCCACAGGTCACAGTCCATTTGAGGTTGTCTATGGGATTAATCCCCTTATGCCACTGGAATTAGCTAACATACCAAGGGAAGAAGTGAACTTTGATGCAAAGAGGAGGGTTGAGCAGATGGGGAAGCTTCATGAGTCAGTCAGAAAGCAAATAGAAAGGGCAAATGAGAGGTACAAGAAACAGTCCAAGGTTCCTAGGTCCAAGAAGGAGTTTGTGCCAGGGGATTTAGTGTGGCTCCACTTGAGGAAGGAGAGGTTCCCAGCTAGGAGGAAGAACAAACTCATGCCTAGAGCTGATGGTCCATTTGAAGTCATAGAAAGTGTTGGTCCTAATGCATACAAGGTTGATCTACCAGGAGACTATGGGGTTCATGGCACTTTCAATGTAGGGGATCTCAGTCCATACTATGGGGATTCTGGAGATGAGGAGGCTACAGGCTTGAGGACAAGCCCAATTCAACCAGGGGGGGATGCAGCAGGAGCTGGGGCACAGGGCAGGGCAGAATTCAACACTAGGGACAGGGGGCAGGCCAAGGGGGATCAAGGGGTGAGCATTGGCAACCAAGGGGAGGTCTACATGGGTATCCAAGGGTCAATCTGGGGGAAAGGGATGGGTAACAAAAGGGGAAGCTGCAAGCTGAGCAATGTTGGCCAGGACACGAGCCAGGACACGAGCCAAGACACGAGCCAAACAAGCCAAAGACAAACCCACCAACACCCAACCACAAAATCACAAAAACAGCCTACAACAGCCACTTGGGGAAGCCATAACTACCACCACACTTCAAACCACCAGCTACCACCAAGCCCAGCTAAAACCTTACCCACCTAGGTCCAAAAACGTCCTAGGGAACCAGTTCCAAAACACAACACAACTACCCTAAAAATCCAAATCAAAACAGCCTACCTAAAGCATAAAGCATAAAGCAGTCTTTCCATTTCTAGCTAAAAACTGAAAGACTATCTCCAAAGGTCTTTCCTTGTCTTCCTTACTATTAGAACTACTGCAGAAGAAGGTCAAGGAGCATTGATGAGCCTCGTCCACAAGCTTCAAGCCAACACCAAGCAACAAACACAACCTGGGGCATGTCACTATCAAATGTCTACATTTTGTCTGTTTTCTTTTGTATTGTCAGCCTATATTTGTAGCCAGTATTTTGTTATCTTTCAGCAACTAATCGTGGCCCTTAGATGATCCTCTAGGGTTGTATTAGATAAAGCATTGAGGCCTATATAAGGACCCATGCTCTTTTGTACAAGGCAGTTGTTATTGAATGAAAAAAAATTGAGCATTGTTCTCATTTCTAAAATCTTTCCAACTTATGCATTGTCTTGGTTGAAAGTCAGGCCAGATAACTTCCTGTGCTAGGCTGTGGTTGTTGATCTAAGTCTGTGGCAAGTTAAGATATTCCTGTGCATAGACTGTGGGGTGTTTTGCTTGTTGTTTAGTTCAAGTCTGCTTACCTGTGCTTGGCTGTGGTAAGGAGCCTTAACTAGTCTAGTTTGTTGTTTGATTCCCTGTGTTGAGCTGTGGGAGTTGAGTAACATCCATATCCAGTGCTAGATAGGAGTCTAGGGTCCAATTCCTAACACACCCCTATAATATCACTGCAGTAGCATTGCTCCAGGAATGAGATCAATATGATGCTCTATCCCTCTAAGAGGGGGTAGTCCACTAGGCAAATCAGCAGGGAACACATCCCCATAATCCTTCAATACTTGTTGAACCTCAGCTGGAATGTTTCCTTGGGGAAGTAGGACCTCTTTGGTTAGCAGGATGAACACAACTTCATCACCCATAAGCTCTTGAACCATCTCAGCTTCACTCAGTAGTAAGACTTCCTTGGAAATGTCATTGACAGGGGTAATGTTCCCTTTAACATTGGGGGGTAAGGGGGCTAGTATGATCTTCTTGTTACCAAACCTGAAAACATAGGTGTTGTCCCTGCCATGGTGTACAGAATCCCTATCAAACTCCCAGGGCCTGCCTAATAGAAGGTGACAAGCATCCATAGGTAGAACATCACACAAGACCTCATCAGTGTATCCCTTGCCAATAGAGAATGGCACAACACACTGCTTGTCAACTCTTACTTCCACTCCCTTGTTCAGCCATCTCAGTTTATAGGGGTGGGGGTGTTCTTGTGTAGTTAGGGACAGTTTCTCCACTAGAGTTGTGGATGCCACATTGGTACAGCTTCCCCCATCAATTATCATGTTGCAAACCCTTCCCCTTATAGTACATCTGGTCCTGAATATTTGCTGCCTCTGATCATCCTCTAATGGTTGAGGTTGGGTGTGCATAACCTTCCAGGTTACCAGACTCAAGCCTGCATCTGGTTCTATCATTTCCTCTCTAGGCTCTTCCTCATGTTCCTCCAAACTCTCCTCACATACAAGGATCTCATCTTCACCCCATTCCACAACATCCATACTGCTCAAAGCCCTTTTAGAGGGGCATTCTTTAGCAAAATGCCCAAAGCCCTGACATTTAAAGCACTTCTTAAGGGATACTGTCTTTCTCAAGTCTGTCTCAGGGGCCTTGCCTTTGTCTGACACTGGGGGCTTGGCTGGGACTAAGGGTTCTCCTATTCTTACTCCAGTGAAGGGTTTGAAAGAAGGTCTAGTCTGTGGCTTGGGTGGGACTGATTTTCCCTTCCCTAGCTTTTCAATCCTTAAGGCTAGACTCACTGCTTCCTCAAAAGAGTAAAGGTGCTGCAACCTTACTCTGCTGGCTATCTTCTCATCAAGACCCTCTAAAAACCTAGCTATCTTCTGCTCAGGCTTTTCAGTAATCTCACATTGTAGTGTGAGTTGCTCAAAGTCCCTCAAATAGGACTCAACAGGTCTACCTTCTTGTTTTAGGTGGGTAAGTCTGATAAACATGTCTTGAGTGTAGTCTTTTGATACAAACTTAATCCTCATTTTCTTTTTTAGTTTATCCCAAGATTTAATAGGATCCTTACCCTCCCTAGTTCTTTGAGCTTTCATATTCTCATACCACAGGGAAGCATATCCTGTTAACTTCATGATGGCAACTTTAAAGGCTCTCCTATCAGTGTAACCCTTAAACTCAAAGACTCTTTCTACTGTCCTTAACCAGTCTAGGAAGTCATCAGGGTTCATACTACCTAGAAAGTCAGGGATTTCTACCTTTAAGTCTTTGTCATGGTGCCTAGGAAGGGCCTGCTCTGAGTTATCTGAATCTGAAGCCTCCTCCTGCTCCATATGTTGTCTTCTTCTTGCTGCA
>JAIUZE010046619.1:0-24550 GCA_022085475.1 Heliosperma pusillum
TAGAAGAAATATGGAGTCGGGTTTTGAAATTGTTGTTACGGAATTGACTCGGGTTTAATAAATATATTACGGTAATTGATTAAATATTAAGTTAATTAAATCAAATATCTAGATATTATGTTATTGTAATCAAAAGAAAGAAAAATATCAAGCTCTAAGAGAGGGGAAAGAGCCGTGAGAAATAGGTAGTAGTCGGATCTGTTTTTGAGCGATTTGCGTAATTTTCGTTAACGGATCGATAAAGTTATAAATATCTTAGATATTATTATTTGTTTAATCGTATTAATTTAAAATATCTAAAGTGAGTGGAAAAAGGTGACATGGGCGTGTGACTCATGCCAAAGTCGGGTTTCGGGTTTGTTTCGGGATTTTAGATGACTTCGGGAATAGTTAAATGACGTTCAGGTTAAAACCGTAAAAGTTATTCTTTAATTCCAAATAAATTCAAAATAATTATATTAAATTTTCATAAATCCAAATAAATCTTAATAAAAATAAATTAAAAATATTATTTTTTTAAATAAAATTTCGGTCTTCAAAATTACAAGGCGAGTCGGAAAAGTCAACGAAAGTCAAAGTTGATTTAAAAACGGGATTCTCATGGAATCTCTCAAAAATTCCAAATACGAACTCGGATTTTCAAAATTCAACTGGAAACAATAAATTCCACTTTAAAACTTAAACAGACTGAAAAGTATCCTTAAGATATTTTACTGGACAAATTGGGTACTTTTCGGGTTGTTACAATATCAAAACGCATAAGCATGAAGTTTGTTTATTTCCTGTATCCAATCGGCTTTGTGGTGGTTACACATTGGAGAGGTAACCCTTCCTTTATGTTTTACGTTTTGAGCCTCACATTAGCCAAATTGCCTTGATTCGATCCGTCAATTTAACTATATTTTCATTTGGCCTACCCTAGTTAAGCTAGTCTTGTAGGTAAGTTTGGGAATTTTTTTGTTGTGGTCAATATGCTATTGTGTTGGATGTTGGAAGGAAAGAAAAAGAGAAAGAGAAAAAGGAAGAAAATAAAAAAATTGAAATTGAAAAACAAAATTATGAAAGCGAGAAGATGAAAAAAAAAGTGGAGATCTCTTATTACTCCTATATTAATCATTTTTATATTATTTGAGGAGTTATGTTTGGAGTTGTGAGTGTGTTTATGCCACGATTGGCATTGTGTTAAACTTTCTATGTTGGGTTAAAAAGTAGAACGCGGTTATTTTGTGTTACGATCGGTTCTAGCTTGGCTTTTACCTTCACATATCAAAATTATTTTGCCCCTTTTTACCCAATTACCTCACCTTACACTTAGATGTAAGTCTTCGACATGTGTTTTGGCTTTCAAATGGTTGGAGCGTGTATGTAAGTTAGCTAGAGATATCTTTCATGTTAAATTGTGTGCATGCTTTTGTAGGCGGCAGTTATGTGAGTGACTTGTTTTGCTCCTTATCTCACAAAATATTTGTTGACAATTTTCTTGTACGAGAGATGAGTAATCTGTGAGAGTCCGACATAGATTGCCTTGCAAGGTTGACAGTTCGGTAGTTTTTAATCATTAATTTAACTCGTTTGCATTTGATATTCAAGCTTGAGTGTCACTTTGTGGATGAGGGAGATCGATCCACGCGATGCTTTTTATATAAAAAAAACATTTTAAATTTTTTTTTTTGAAAAGAGTCGCCACTAAATTTTTATATGGATTAGAAACCAATTTTTTGAGAAAATGAAATCGTGTGAGATTACGTGTTGGGAAGTTAATTTAATGTCATTAAAAAAAACGCCCAACCCCGTCCGTTACAATAACGTTATCTACTAAACAAAAGAATGACTATTTGGAGACGTGTTATATGCAAATCCAATCATACAATTTTAAACCTACATGTGAATTTCATTCTAAATATATTTAATGCATTTAACTATCGTCAAAGTTATTTAGCATATGAATGTTCATTTAAACTATGTTGTATAAACAAACAAGGAGAAAAGGGTAAAGAGATGTCTGACTCTTAGCATAACATAGAATAAAAAACATTAGTGGTTAGTTTACAAGACATATTTAACATGCAATTCAAATTTAACTATTTCATAATTAAAATCAAATCGACTAAAATAAATCAAGTACATCTTATTTCTTAAGTTGGACTTAATCTATTTAAATTATTTGCCAATCCATATTTATTCAAACAGAATTAATAAACAATTGCAAAAGACATAAGAAAAACAAAACAAAGTTGTCCAGACCAGTGTACTGCACGGATCAGAAACTGGGTCTGACCAGAACAGATCCATGCACTGCACGGGTTTGGTTATTTGTTGTTTTTTTATTACAAAATCTAATTCTAATGCTAAACATAAATAGCTGAAAAATCTAAATAAATTAATACAACTTATAAACTATTAAAATACAGAATAATTTTTTTTTTTACAAAATTAATATTAATAATTTACAAATTAAACTAATTAAAACCCTAATTGGTTAATAAACTAAGTTAAATGCTAATTATCACAAGGTTATTCAACATATGATAATTAAAAAATAATTTCATTCCACCTTAATTTGAATTATATTTTCTTCTCCCTTGATCATTTAATATCGCATAATTATTTTATATTGGAATTTAGTCGTTATTTTGAATTAAACAAAGACAGTAAATATACATATACGAATTTACGATAAAGTAATGAAAAATGATAATGAAAAGACAATAATTAAAAGGGAGAAAGAAGAGTTATTGCACCCTCCTCATACACATATCATTGACAAAGTCTTGTGTCATAATCAATTGTATACTGTGTCACAAGGTGCCGTCGTCGACGAAATCAATTTCAAAAATCTCGATTTTCCCGAGTACTGCGCATCAATTTTAAAACGCTTGTAGATTCTTCTTTTCTCAGTGAAAAATCAATTTGAAAGATATAAATATGGAAATAGGGTTCTAATTGGCTTAGGCCTAGTTGCGATTAAGTTAAGAGTTTAATTAGGAAACAGAGTTTTTACCTCTCTATATATACAGAGATATAAGGGAGCCAGTTTCCATCTTCTTATTCTTTCTGTGAGAAATAATAAATCTTACCTTGTACGAGAATTTAATTCGCATCTCCTATTCATACGTGTGGATACTAGTGGAGGCACTACGATTGAGGTGCTCTTATTTATTTGTACCAGTTAGGTTATTCAGATCCAGTTCTTATTTTCTTATATTACTGGATTATATTGCTCACGGATTATTCCGCTGCGAGGTAATTCGATTTATATTTAATTATGATTTCTAACATGCATATGGTCAGGGAGATTCAGTATTAAAATCATCTTAGGTACTTACGAATCCCTTCATTATTCTCACAAAAGTTATAGCTACAATAGTCCCAAGAAAAGGGGGGACTGATCTCCCTTATTGAAAAGGAACTAAATCGGGAGATTACTCAGTCAAAGCGGGGACTGATCTCACAAAAGTTATAGCTACAACAGTCCCTTGGAGGAATATGTGATTTTGAATCTGACTGGAAGAGATTCTCGGAGGATTAATTCGGATATCTCGATAATTTGTGTAGAGTCTATTGATCGAATACGAAAGAGGGGCTAGTTTTTAATACTCAATTCACCCCCCTCTTTCGTATTCGATCAATAGACTCTACAATTGGTATCAGAGCCTCGTGATCTTGATTGCCTTACAGCAAGGAGTCTGATCCATTTATCTTTTTATTTTTATTTATTTTCCGCTGCATTTAATTTTATTTTAATGGATTCCAAACATCTGAAGTGTCCCGTATTCGATGGGAAGAACTACAGTCTATGGAAAAATATGATGACCCATTTCATAAAGGGTAACGATTGGGAGTGTTGGCTAATCATTAAGAATGGTCCTAATAAGATCATGCTTGGAACGGCTACTGGCACTTCCATCGAAAAGAAAGAAGATGACTATGTTGAGGCAGATTATAAGAAAGCTGAGAAAAATTTAAAGGCTATTAGTCTGTTGCAAAACGGCATGACCCATACTGAATTTGATCGTTTCTCATCTAGTTCTACTGCCAAGGAAATATGGGATGGTCTTGAGTTAGCTTATGAGGGGACAACAGTTGTCAAAAAGCAACGTATTGCACTACTTATGCGAAAATACGAACTGTTCTCCATGGAATAAAATGAATCGCTTGACAGCATGTCCACTCGCTTCTCTAGTATCATTAATGAATTGAAAAATCTTGGAAAAACTTTTGACTCCGAGGAAATTGTCAGGAAGATCCTTAGAAGTCTATCTAAACGATGGAAACCTAAGGTGACGGTAATTGAGGAATGTAAAGACCTATCTGACCTATCTTATCAAGAGCTACTTGGAACCCTAATGGCTCATGAGATTACTCTTGATGAAGATGAGGCAAATGATAGTAATAGCAAGAAAGTGGCTTTACAAGCCGAATCTAGTGAAAGACATGATTCGGATCTTGAAGATGAAACAGTGTTATTTGCTAGACGTTTTAAGAAAAAATTCTTTAATAAACCACAAGGGAAAACGTTTAACAACAACACTAATAAATCTTACAAAAAGCCAATTGAGTCAAAAGGGTCTCTTTCAAGTCGTGGTTGCTTCAAATGTGGGGATAATGATCACATGATCAAAGATTGCCCGACATGGAAGAAAATCAAAGACAAAAATCAACGAGACAAAACCAAGAAGGAATTCAAGCAAGTAATAATGGCTTATTGCTGGGGAGATCTCAACACAGAGGACGACGAGTCAGAGGAAGAGGAAGTCGCCAATTTGTGTCTAAGCAACGCCAGTCTTGACCTAATTTCTGAAAGTGACAATGAAAGCGAATCCGAGATGTGTCTTGTTGGCAACTCAGATTCAGAACCAGATTCAGAAGATGACGAAGAGGTTAGTCATCTTGAACTTAAAAAGCAAGTTAAGAATTTATCTAAGAAGTCTTTAATTAAGTATTTTGAAGAAGCCTTAGATCATTGTCATGAGCAGAGTCTAGAATTGAAAGATCTTAAAGAACAAATTCTTGATATTGCTGAGGAAAACCAACTTCTAAAGGCCAAAGCTAAAAAGCTCAAGTCTAAAGTTATGGCAACTTCAGCTATAACTTCAGACAAGACAAATGTTGAGAAAGAAGCTCTTGAGTCTAAAGTTATAGCTAATGAAGCTATAATCTCAGAGTTAAAGCTCAACATTAAGCATCTTCAAGCCAAAGTTATAGCTAATGAAGCTATAACTTTAGAATTGAAGAAAGTCAATGAGCTTTTACAATCTGAAGCTAAGGCAAAGGAAGTTGTTATTCTTGATCACGAGAAAGTAAACTCTTTTCTTTCTCAGCAATTGAAAGATTTGAAGGCTGAATTCTCCCAAGCCAAAAGTCAACATAATGAGGAGAAACTTATCTTGAACAAACGTTTCAATGATTTTCGTGAAAATTTCAAAAAGAACAATCCCTCCAAAGACTCGAATGTAGATCATTCGTCATGTGAAAAAGAAATTCAGTCTTTGAAGGAATTGCTCCTACATGCACGAAAAGTTCATGATAAGTGGGAAGGAAGTCAGAAGGTCTTAGACTTCCTTACCGAACAGTCTAACAATAACATGAAGATGGGTCTTGGTCATGAATGCTATAGTCGTAGAGACCATGATAAATGCAAATCCACTCCTTCTGACCGTGATTTCAGAAGAAGGAAGTATGTGAATCTTTCAGAATATCTGATTTGCAATTATTGTGGTCACAACGGTCATGTTAAAGATAATTGTGTTAAATATGTTAACGACAACAAAAATCAAACTGATTTTGTTAAAGAACATGACGTGTCTAGTGTTAACGAGTCTGAGCCTGAATCTCAACGTGATGAGATTAGAAATAATGAGTTCAGGTGGTTTTATGACATGGCTTTCGATTACACATCTGTACCTTCAAAATCTAAACCTTATGTGAGTCAGAAGCAGTCATCTAAACCTAATGTGCGTCGCAACAATAACAAACACTATAATAAACCTAGCAAACCCTATCCTAAGAAGAAAAGAATTGTCAAACAGATATGGGTTAGGAAGGATCAAATACATAGAGTCACTAACCACAAAGGACCCAACTTAGCGTGGGTACCTAAAAGTTGTATTTGATTCTCTTGCAGATAATAGTGAAAGAAAACAATCTATGGTATCTCGACAGTGGGTGTTCGAGACACATGACTGGAAACAAGAATCTTTTTCTTTCACTAGAGCCCTTCAACGGTGGCAAGGTCACCTTTGGAGACAATAAGAAGGGCAACATAATCGGTGTAGGTAAGATTGGTATATCTTCTTCACATGCTATTAATAATGTATATCTGGTAGATGGCCTTAAGCATAACTTGCTAAGTATCTCTCAATTATGTGACAAAGGAAATAAAGTCGTTTTTCATTCAAATGTGTGTCGCATAATAATTGAAGGTACTAGCACTGTTATCTTAGAAGGTTTACGTAAACGGAACGTGTATATGATTGATTTAAACAAAGTCACTACAAGTTCCTTTACATGCATGAAAGTCACAGTAGATGATTCATGCTTGTGGCACAAGAGGTTTGCACACATCAGTCCAACGATTTTAAAGAAACTCAAGTCTTGGGATTTAGTTGAGGGTCTACCCTCAATCAAATTCGAACAAGAAAAGATGTGTGACTCATGTGCCCGTTGTAAACAAGTTAGATCTTCATTCAAACCAAAACGAGTAGTAAGTACAGAGCGTCCACTTGAGTTGGTACACATGGATTTGTGTGGACCTATGAAAGTTAGAAGCCGCGGTGGATCAAGGTACGTATTCGTCCTAGTCGACGACTACTCAAGGTATGTATGGCCTATCTTTCTATTTACTAAAGATGAAACTTTCGATGAGTTTGTGGTACTAATGAAGCTCGCCCAAAATAAGTATGATAAAAAGTTAGTTTCCATTCGTACGGATCATGGCACCGAATTTGATAATCAAGCTTTTATAGAATATTGTAGGGAGAATGGTGTAGGACATAACTTTTCTGCACCACGAACCCCACAACAAAATGGTGTCGTGGAACGTATGAATAGAACATTAGAGGACATGGCCCGCACTATGCTTTTGTGTAGTGGCCTTCCTAAGAGCTTTTGGGCAGAAGCCATAAGTACTGCATGCTATGTGCACAATAGAGCTATGATTAGACCTATTCTCAAAAAGACTCCCTATGAACTTTTAAGAGGGAGAAAACCCAATATAGCTCACCTTCGTTGCTTCGGGAGTAAATGTTTTGTCCATAATAATGGAAAAAGTAATTTGAGCAAATTTGATCCACGAAGTGACGAAGCTGTGTTTGTTGGTTATTCTAATCATAGTAAAGCTTTTAAAGTTTTTAACAAAAGAACGTTGTGCATAGAAGAAAGTGTTCATGTTGTATTTGATGAAGATAATGTGCCTGAACAAGTTGAACAGAATGAAGAAGAAGACATGAATGATCCAGACTTTCGCCTTTCAAGGGAAGACGAGCCAGATAATAATGAAGAAGTTATTGAAGGAATCAATGATGAACTTGATAAATCCGCAAATGACCTTGAACAGAGAACTGAGACAATTGTTGATGATACGAATGTCTCTTCTCAAAACAAGGAAAAGGAAACTGAAGTTATAGCTGATGATGCTATAACTTTGAACTAGAACCAAGATGGTGTAACTGAAGTTGCACCAACTTCAGCTATAACCCCAGAGTCCAACTCAGGGGGAACCAATCTTGATTCTGAATCATTTGAGGAAAGTGATAGTTCATCAGATGATGATGAGCCTAGAAACTCTAAGAAATGGAAATATAAGAGCTCTCATCCTATGGATAGTATCCTAGGAAGTATGGCACCTTGTGCCATGACCTTCTAATCGAACTGTGATTGGTACTCGATGGGTATTCAGAAATAAATTGGATGATTCAGAAGTTATAATTCATAACAAGGCTCGATTGGTCGTTCAAGGTTATAATCAACAAGAAGGGATTGATTATGACGAGACATTCGCTCCAGTAGCAAGACTTGAAGCTATTCGCTTGCTCATCGCCTTCGCAGCTCATAAAGGAATGAAATTATTCCAAATGGACGTTAAGACTGCATTTCTTAATGGTTATTTGGAAGAAGAGGTTTTTGTTGAACAACCTCCTGGATTTTTGAATAGCAAGTTTCAAAACCATGTTTTTAAACTCGATAAAGCTTTATATGGTTTGACACAAGCGCCTAGGGCTTGGTACGACAGATTGTCAAAATTTTTATTACAAAACAATTTTAAAAGAGGATCTGTCGACAAAACCCTATTTCTAAAATCCGAGGGTTCTGATTTACTTGTCGCTCAAATTTATGTAGACGATATTATTTTTGGTTCTACTAACAATAAATTGTGCAAGTATTTTTCAGATTTTATGACCTCAGAATTTGAAATGAGCATGATGGGAGAATTGAAATTCTTCCTAGGATTGCAGATTCAACAAACCAAAGAAGGAATAAAGATTCACCAACAAAAATATGTCAAGGAGCTAATCAAAAAATTTGGTATGGAGAACGCTCATCCAATGGACACACCTATGGTAACTGATAAAAAGTTGACCTTGGACGAAAATGGTAAGTCCGTAGATGAGACTACATATCGAGGTATGATTGGTTCTTTATTATATTTAACTGCAAGTAGACCTGACATTATGTTCAGTGTATTGATGTGCAGTTTGTCGTCGGGACTGCTATCAAACAATATTTATAAGCCAACAATACTAGCTAATGAAGCTAGTGGTAAGTCGGGTGGTCGAATTCACAGGGAGGACTATTGTTTAAACGGATGTAGGGTGTCTAGTGTTCAATTCTATGGTGTTTACAGTTTTGAGGGGTTGAGTTTAGAGAGAAACAAAATCTAAATGATAAACAAAAGGTCAAGCTTAATAACTAACAAATACTAAATGAAAGGAAATGTAAGTTCAATAGAGAATGAAACGAGGGTATGACGGGACTATCAATGTTGACTCGGGAAATGGGTGTCAAGGTAATGTATAAGTCTCGGGTGGTAAACTATGTTACTTTGTAGGTCTCGACAGCCACCACCTATTTGAGTTTGGTCGTCTATGCCTATATTACTTGGTCGGTCTCAATAGGCTTATACTACGGCGTGAGTCAAGAGTCGTCACTATCAACTAATGCGATGAAACAAACAAAGACGCTATGCAAAACAGTTTAATCAACAAGTCAATGCCCTAATCAATATCGATTCGTCCCTACCCTAGTATAGAATTTAGCTACTCATAGGTGAAATAGATCTAAGCATATGAACTACTGTATTAGCATAAGATATCATAGCAAAGCGATGTGGAAACAATAAACGAACGAAATAACTAAATGCGAAACAAAGGAACCTGAAATAGGGCAAAAACAAGGAGGATGCCGATCGGTATAAGGTTATGTCGATCGGTATAGTGTTGTAAACGAACGAAAACTTAAAACTAATCGACTAAAATGTAAAACAATAATCTAAAATGGTGTTTTAGAGCGGAAGCTCGATCCGTGACAAGGGATCTTGCGTCTAGGGAGAGATACCTGCTCACTCTCTTCACTTCTCCTTCATATAGAGTTAGGTTTTCTATGATTTGGGCCCGATCTCGCGTCCTAGTGGCTTGGGCTTCGATAAGCTCGAGTCCCTTCCCCAACAAAGCGTGCCCCGTGGATTAGAGAGGTAGTTGGACCATCCCTCTAGGCTCCCACCGATCGGTGGTAGGCCAATTGGCCTTTGGCTGAACGGTGGGAGGCATCACCGATCGGTGGTAGGCCAATTGGCCTTTGGCCGATCGGTGGGAGGCATCACCGATCGGTGGCACTGTTAAATTCCTGCACTGCGCACTGAACTTAAAACGTCCGCCATTTCTTCGTTACTTGGCGGATTTTGGCGTTCTTGGTCTCATTTCGAAGCTAAGAAAGAGATCTATCTTATCAAACTTGAATCGTCTCAATCACATATCTAGAACTCAATCTATTTTCCTTCAAACTATCCAAAATGCATCCAAAAGCACCCCGAGAAGTCCTAAACCTGCAATTGAGGAACAAAACATACCAAAGTAGCATAGGCGAGGGATATGACATGAAATCGGCTCAAATGAGCAATAAGTAAGACTGAAATGGGGGCGAATAAGTGTGTAAATGTGCATATAAAATATGCACATCAAACTCCCCCAAACCAAACCTTTACTTGTCCTCAAGTAAACATAAACCAAAGCACACTTAATGACCATGGTAAGAGATAACGACTCTGGACACTCATGCTTTCTGTTCATCCAAACTATGGCTTTCACAAATAGATAAGAACAAGTGCACAAGAGTCGACCTTCAAAACAGGTCTTATACATGCCTAAATTTCAATGTTCTTCATGAATAACGCAAGACCTTGCAAACGAGCTCAAAAGTAGAGACTCAAAAAGCACACTCAATAACATGATCCAAGTTCGTAAATAATACTCGTAGTACTAAAAGTTCTCAAGGTATGCTGGGCACAAGGTTGTAATGGGGCTATGTTCAATAGGTGAAAGATGGGTGCGTGCTAACGCGTATGGGAGTGTGGGGCTCAAAAAACTTGTGGTTGCGCTACCACTAATGAAAAGACCCAGACGACCATAACATTAACCAATACCGATCATAGGCAAAAATTCGAATCTCTTGACATTATCATAACTTCAGTATTTGCACTTCACACAATAGGAATTCACATTTATGTATTGATAGCACCATTTTGGAACTGCTACCTTCACAATAGATCTCATTACTTCACTTTATTGTTTGGAAACTTAACTTTCGATCACTATTCTTGCTGTATAACTTGCTGTGGAGCTGAATTATTCTCCAGACATTCATATAACACTGAAACAGGCCAAAAACAGGGGCCCACCGATCGTCATACTACCTTCACCGATCGGTGTACTAGGCCACACCGATAGGTATCAGCTCAAAAACTTCAAAATTCAGGCCCTTTTCTTCATTTGACACGTTTTCGTGACATAACTCTCCTATACGCAACCATTACAGTCTGGGTAGGATGTTTTTACGATGTAGTTCATAATTTGTAAGGTTGTAACCAAGGTAGTCAATATAGTCTTGTGAAACGTGGTCAATAAAGAGTGGATCCTACATCTAAAGGGAAGAATCAAGGCAATTTGGCTAAGTGGAGTTCAAATTTAAGTGAATGCCCGGTCCGCGGACCTAGAGTGCATACCTTCGGAAACTACAACGAGTCAATATTCACACTTATGAATCAAGCACGAGCATACAGGTTAAGAATTACAGTACGTCATTGAGAAGCATTTCGATACAAAGGAGATTCACATCAAACAAGTCAATTTAGACATGTTAGACTCGTTAATCCAATCTAATCTCAATATGTCGTATCATATAGGTTAGGCCACAGTTGAGATGACTTAAGCTAAGTGTATATATCTTCATCGTCGTTTTGCACATCTCAAACCAATACACACACATAAACAGTTCTAAAAAAATTTATTTTCACGTATGAACATGCAACTGCTTATAGTACATATGAATGAAGCACATATGAAGCACACAACCAAAACCCTCCCCCAAACCAAACTCGTCATTGTCCTCAATGGACGAAAATCGGTGCAAAGGTGGTAAAAGGGGAATGGGGAATACAGGTGAGAGTGAAAGTGGAGAGGGTAGACTTACAGAATGAGCGAGAGTTCCCCCAAACCGGTTCAAAGCAAGGCGGTGAATGGTGAACAGGTCCTCACCATCCCGAGCTATCATCAACTAGACGACTCCGTCATTACCTGTAGCATTACAAAACAGGAGGAAAAATGTCTCTCTCGCTCTCATCTCACACAATGTTCAAAGTTTACATGCGCAGGAGCTCACCCAAAGGGTCTTGAGGATCAAACCACATACAAGACAAGCTTGACCCCTCAGATGGAAGCTCGAGTTACAAGGTCTAAACAACAAGCTATGACAAGTCAAGAGCAAGCCAAGCCAAGCTACCCCAATGAAGAAGACAGTCCAGGGTTCAATAGCCCATGCCCACCCCCAACACAACCCACATTTCCCACACAAAACAGAAACAGAACCATTCAGGCCCAGACATACCAGTTAACAAACCCTGCATCTAGGAGGTACACCAGAGCATCCCAACCACCCCCACCATGGCCTACCATCAAGCCAACCCACTAAGCTACAAGTTTGTCCAGACAAATCCTTTTGAAGTCTAGTAAAAACCCATGAAACAGACACCCCAAGTTAGAGTCCAGCAAACCCATTAAAAACAGAGAAAGTACAAGGCCGTTTGTGGTTTCCTTTGTTTAAGTCAACTTGTCCTCGTCCAAGGCAGGTCTTATCTATGTTCTAAATAGAGTAGGGAGTCCCAAGGAGCAGCAACACCTCCAGGCAAAGCAACAAGGCAACAAGAACAACAAATTTCCATTTCAGGAAAACTCCAAAACTGCTTTATTTGCTTTTTGTTCAGTCTGTTTTTTTGTGTCTTGTGTCTGTTCTTTATAGTTGTTGAGCTCGTCCTATTATGAGGCTCTTAATTAGTGTCAGTAGTAGTAGTTTGAATCCTAAGTTGGCCCTTGGATGATCTGTGCATCCAATGGCTCACAAGTTATCAGCCCCTCTATATAAAGATGTCTTGTATGTTTGTTTGAGCAGACTTTTATGAATGAATGAATTAAACTTTGAGAAATCACTCAATGTTATCAAACTTGTGCTAAGAGCTGTAGTTTGAAGCAAGCCTGATACATCTCCAAGGTGTTTGATCAGTGCCTTGTATTGTGAGTCAAGTTATACCTGTGCTTTGCTGTGGTTAACTTACTTGCTGTTGAGTTTAGCTTTGAAGTGTTTGTGCTTTGCTGTAATACTTGAAAACTATCTCTAAACCCAGTCTTTGAGTCCTTTTCTCTTGTGCCTTGCTGTAGAGGATTGTCTCCAAGTCATATCCCTTGTATCTTTCAGCTAAAATAACTCACAATCCCTAAAACAACACCCCTTGTTACTGGATATTGTATTCAGTTTGAGTCAAGCTAATCAAGTCACTTAAAACTTGTGAACCTTAGTAGTTTACACTCCAAATTGGTTATCAGAGCTTTGGTTGAGAGTCTTAGTGAGTTCATTTTCCCTAACAACATTTAAAAACACAAAAATAGCCCAATGAGTGAAGAAAGACTAGCAGGAGTAGAAGCAAGGATGGAGGATCTGGCTGGGATTGTACCCACCCTAACCAGAACCTTGGACCAGGTTATAGGCAACCATTTGCTTGCTGGAGGAAGAGGTAGAGGTCGTGGAAGAGGCCAAGGAGGAGGCAGAGGAAGGCCACCTGATGATGAAGAGTATCCAGACTCAGATGACTCAACAAGAAGCAGAGCTTCCATCCACAGGAACACAGACAAACATCTTAAGGTAGATATCCCTGAGTTTTCTGGTAGTCTTAATCCTGATGACTTATTAGAATGGCTTAGAGAAGTAGAAAGGATCTTTGAGTACAAGGGATACAATGATTCCAAGTCTTTTAAAGTAGCCATCCTTAAACTGAAAGGGTATGCTTCCCTTTGGTATGAGACTATGAAAGGGTTAAGGGCTAGGGAGGGTAAGGAACCCATCAAGTCTTGGACTAAACTGAAAAAGAAACTGTTAGACAAATTTGTTGCTAAGGATTACACCCATGATCTGTTTATCAAGTTGTCTAAGTTGAAACAAGGAGACAAACCTGTTGAATCTTATCTGAGGGAGTTTGAACAACTCACCTTACAATGTGATATAAATGAGAAACCTGAGCAAAGGATTGCTAGGTACTTAGAGGGCCTAGATAAGAACATTGCTAACAAGGTTAGGATGCAACCTCTGTGGTCATTTGATGATGTTGTCAACCTATCTCTGAGAATTGAGAAGATAGGGAAGACTAAGCCTGCTACACCAAAACCTGTTAGGCCTTTTCAAACCAGACCTTATAGTGGGTTTAGATCAATGGATACCCCTAAGACAGCACCCCCACCTACCTTAGACAAGGGTAAGGGCATCATGGGTCAAAAGCCAAGCACTTCATTGACTGAGAACAGAATTAGGTGCTTCCAATGTCAAGGCTATGGACATTTCAGGAAGGATTGCCCTTCTAAGAAGACCTTAACCATAATGGAAGTTGAGGCTTGGGAGAAAGAGGGTCTAGTTGAGTATGAAAGGGATGAGCCTGAGGTTGAAGAAGTGGTGAGTGAGGAAGAAGAGTCTAGTCAGGAGGCAATAGTGGCACTCCCTGACACAGGCCACAGCTTAGTCCTATGGAGAGTAATGCATTCACAACAGATACCTTTGGAGGAGGATCAAAGGTCCCTCATTTTCAGGAGCAGATGTACCATACAAGGGAGGGTTTGTAACCTTATTATAGATGGAGGTAGTTGTACCAATGTGGCTTCTGTTACTATGGTTGATAAGCTGAAGTTGAGCACTCAAGATCACCCTCACCCCTATAAGTTGAGATGGCTGAGTAAGGGAGCAGAGGTTAAGGTGGATAAGCAATGCATGGTCCCTTTCTCCATTGGCAGTGTGTACAAGGATGCAGTATTGTGTGATGTGGTTCCAATGGATGCCTGTCACTTGCTATTAGGAAGGCCATGGGAGTTTGATAAAAGCTCCATACACCAAGGAAGAAGCAATACCTATTCTTTCAAGCATGTGAGCAGGAAGGTGACATTAGCCCCCTTGCCACCACACCAGAAGAGCTATGGAAGTCCAAGTATGGCTGAGGATTTTAGTGGAGTTGTATTTCTATCTGAGTCAGCAATGGTCAAGGAGTGTAGTGAGGAGCAACCTATAGTAATGCTGCTATCAAAGGAAGTTCAGGAAGAAGAATCTAAGGTGATCCCTGCAGATGTTAAGCCCCTCATTGATCAGTTCAAGGAAGTGTTTCCAGAGGAACTTCCTGATGGCTTACCCCCTTTGAGAGGGATTGAACACCAAATAGACTTTGTGCCAGGGTCTGTACTACCTAATAGACCAGCCTACAGATGTGATCCTAAGGCTACACAAGAGCTACAAAAGCAAGTTGGAGAGTTGATGAGTAAAGGGTTTGTAAGGGAGTCATTAAGTCCTTGTGCTGTGCCTGCATTGTTGGTTCCTAAGAAGGATGGAACTTGGAGGATGTGCATAGATAGCAGGGCTATCAACAACATCACAGTCAAGTATAGGTTCCCTATACATAGGCTTGATGACATGTTGGATGAGCTAAGTGGCTCAAGGTTCTTTTCTAAGATTGACTTGAGGCAAGGTTACCATCAATTGAGGATCAGAGAAGGAGATGAGTGGAAGACAGCCTTCAACACAAAGCATGGCCTTTATGAGTGGCTTGTCATGCCCTTTGGCCTGTCAAATGCCCCAAGTACCTTCATGAGATTGATGACAGAAGTGCTTAGGCCTTGCCTAGGTAGATTTGTGGTGGTATACTTTGATGATATCCTCATCTACAGCAAGAGCAAGGATGATCATTTGAGGCATCTTGAGGCTGTGTTTGAAATACTTAAGGAGAGCAAGCTCTTTGGGAAGCTTGAGAAGTGCACCTTCATGACTGAGGAAGTCAAGTTTCTAGGATAGTGGTCTCTGGTAGAGGCATTTCAGTTGATCAAGACAAGATCATGGCAGTCCAGTCTTGGCCTATCCCTAGGAGTATTACAGAAGTAAGGGGATTCCATGGCTTAGCATCCTTCTACAGAAGATTCATTAAGGACTTTAGCACCATTGCAGCACCCCTCACTGAGTGCATGAAGAAGGGAGAGTTCACTTGGACTGAGAATGCTTTACAGGCTTTCAAACACATGAAGAAGCTCTTGTGCAGTGCACCTATCCTAAGATTGCCAAACTTTGATTGCCTATTTGAGGTTGAATGTGATGCAAGTGGAGTGGGAATTGGAGCTGTCCTCATCCAAGAGAAGAAACCTGTAGCCTACTTTAGTGAAAAGCTAAGTGGTGCCAAGCTAAACTATTCTACATATGATAAAGAGTTCTATGCTCTTGTCAGAGCTCTGAGGCATTGGAGTCATTACCTGAAGCCCAACCCTTTTGTCTTACACTCTGATCATGAGGCATTGAAGTACATAGGAGGCCAGCATAAGCTCAGTCACAGACATGCTAAGTGGGTGGAGTTCCTTCAGTCATTCACCTTTTCTAGCAAGTACAAAGAGGGCAAACAAAATGTGGTGGCTGATGCATTGTCTAGGAGGTACACTCTGCTATCAACTATGGAGCAAAGGGTTCTTGGCTTTGAGTTCATGAAGGACATGTATAAAAAAGATCCAGACTTTGCAGAGGATTGGTTGGCACAGAAAGAGGGAACAAGAACCATTGATTCACCCTACACTTTGCAAAATGGATTCTTATTTAAAGGAAACAAGCTGTGTGTTCCCAGAGGATCTTATAGGAATCTATTGATTAAAGAGGTACATGGAAGTGGCCTTGGAGGACACTTTGGGGTTCAGAAAACTGTGGACATACTACAAGATCAATTCCATTGGCCTAAGATGATGGGAGAAGTTCAAATAGTGCTCAGAAGGTGTGGAGTTTGTCAAAAGGCCAAGAGTTCTTTCCAAGCAGGACCTTACACTCCCCTACCAGTCCCATGTAGGCCTTGGGAGGATGTTAGTATGGATTTCATAATGGCATTGCCTAGGACAGCAAGAGGGAAGGATTCTATCATGGTGGTTGTGGATAGATTCAGTAAGATGGCACATTTCATTGCATGCAAGAAGACTGAGGATGCTGTGAGTGTAGCAGATCTATACCTTGATGAGGTGGTGAGGTTACATGGAGTTCCAAGGACCATTGTGTCTGACAGAGACACAAAGTTTATGAGCCATTTCTGGAGGACATTGTGGAAACTGCTTAACACTAGGTTGTTGTTTAGTACCTCCCATCACCCTCAAACTGATGGCCAAACTGAGGTGACTAACAAGACCTTGGGAAGAATCTTGAGGTGTATAGTCAGCAAATCTCTCAAGGATTGGGACTTGAAGTTGGCTCAAGCAGAGTTCTCTTTCAATAGAGCTCCATCCGCAGCCACAGGCCACTCCCCCTTTGAAGTGGTCTATGGTACTAACCCCTTAATGCCTTTGAGTTTGTCTAATGTGTGCAGGTCAGAAGTCCACTATGATGCCAAGAAGAGGGTGGAACAAATGCTAAAACTCCATGAATCAGTCAGAAAGCAAATTGAGAGAGCCAATGATCTATACAAAAGGAATGCCAAGGTTCCTAAGACCAAGAAAGACTTTGCACCAGGAGACCTAGTATGGATAAACCTAAGGAAAGAGAGGTTCCCCTCCAAGAGAAAGAACAAGCTAGAGCCCAGGGCAGATGGTCCTTTTCAAGTCACAGAGAAGATAGGTCCCAATGCCTACAAAATTGATCTACCAGGAGAGTATGCAGTCCATGGAACATTCAATGTGGGAGATCTCAGTCCCTTCTATGAAGACTCTGAGGGGGAGGAAGACATAGGCTTGAGGTCAAGCCCTTTTCAACCTGGGGAGGCTGCAGCAGGAGCTCACCCAAGGGGTCTTGATGATCAAACCACATACAAGACAAGCTTGACCCCTCAGATGGAAGCTCGAGTTACAAGGTCTAAACAACAAGCTATGACAAGTCAAGAGCAAGCCAAGCCAAGCCACCCCAATGAAGAAGACATTCCAGGGTTCAATAGCCCATGCCCACCCCCAACACAACCCACATTTCCCACACAAAACAGAAACAGAACCACTCAGGCCCAGACAGACCAGTTAACAAACCCTGCATCTAGGAGGTACACCAGAGCATCCCAACCACCCCCACCATGGCCTACCATCAAGCCAACCCACTAAGCTACAAGTTTGTCCAGGACAAATCCTTTTGAAGTCTAGTAAAAACCCATGAAACAGACACCCCAAGTTAGAGTCCAGCAAACCCATTAAAAACAGAGAAAGTACAAGGCAGTTTGTGGTTTCCTTTTGTTTAAGTCAACTTGTCCTCGTCCAAGGCAGGTCTTATCTATGTTCTAATAAGAGTAGGGAGTCCCAAGGAGCAGCAACACATCCAGGCAAAGCAACAAGGCAACAAGAACAACAGATTTCCATTTCAGGAAAACTCCAAAACTGCTTTATTTGCTTTTTGTTCAGTCTGTTTTTGTGTCTTGTGTCTGTTCTTTATAGTTGTTGAGCTCGTCCTATTATGAGGCTCTTAATTAGTGTCAGTAGTAGTAGTTTGAATCCTAAGTTGGCCCTTGGATGATCTGTGCATCCAATGGCTCACAAGTTATCAGCCCCTCTATATAAAGAGGTCTTGTATGTTTGTTTGAGTAGACTTTTATGAATGAATGAATTAAACTTTGAGAAATCACTCAATGTTATCAAACTTGTGCTAAGAGCTGTAGTTTGAAGCAAGCCTGATACATCTCCAAGGTGTTTGATCAGTGCCTTGTATTGTGAGTCAAGTTATACCTGTGCTTTGCTGTGGTTAACTTACTTGCTGTTGAGTTTAGTTTAGAGTGTTTGTGCTTTGCTGTAATACTTGAAAACTATCTCTAAATCCAGTCTTTGAGTCCTTTTCTCTTGTGCCTTGCTGTAGAGGATTGTCTCCAAGTCATATCCCTTGTATCTTTCAGCTACAATAACTCACAATCCCTAAAACAACACCCCTTGTTACTTGATATTGTATTCAGTTTGAGTCAAGCTGATCAAGTCACTTAAAACTTGTGAACCTTAGTAGTTTACACTCCAGTTACAAATTGCAAATTGTCCAAAACTAAAAACAGACCAAAAAACAAACAAAATTGTTCAAAACGAAGAATAGTCCAACTAAAAAAAAAAAAAAAAATGTCTCAAAGTCTAAGTATATGTCAAATAATCGGATCGCTGTATGACCCTCCATCAGAAGTGTCTCCAAAATCATCTTGGAGGACTGCGAGTTGCCATGGTGTACTATAAGAAGGTTGATTTCTCCAGAAATTTCGCGGCATCCCATACATCGGCTCTCCGCTCAAACTCTTGCCCTCGAATCCTTTCGAATAGCTACTCAAATTGCGACCTGCGAAAGATGGGACAGAGCAAACAGACTCCACAGGGTCTCCAGAATAGTGAGACGGAGCCATAAAATCAGTAATAACACAGCTAGACTCCACAACACAGCTCACAGGGGTTTTCAGGCCTACCACCGATCGGTGGTTGGTATGACGATCGGTGGGGGTACCTCACCGATCGGTGTGAGTGTGCTCTGGCCATTTTGGCCCTTGTTCTGGCCTGTGGTGGTCTGTGTCAGGTCTGTGGGGGTCTGAACTGGCTGGTACTGTTCCTTAATCAACGAATCAGACTGAACAACCAAGGGGGAACGGGGTGTAGCTGAAGGTTTAAACACAAGGAGTTCACCCCCCACCTTAAAGGTTAAAGTTCGTTTACCAACATCGATTATTGCGCCAGTCGTATGTAAGAAGGGTCTCCCTAAAATGATGGGGATGTTAGCATCCTCGGGAATGTCTAACACCACAAAGTCTACTGGTATAAAGAACCCTCCAATCTGTACTGGGACGTCCTCTAGCACCCCTAATGGTCGTGAAATGGTCCTATCCGCCATTTGAATGGTCATATTTGAGCTTTTAAACTGAGTCAATCCGACTTTCTTAGCTAGAGATAGGGGTAGGACACTCACACTAGCGCCGAGGTCACATAAAGCATTATCTATATTAAGGGCGCCTATGGTACATGGGATGCTGAAACTACCAGGGTCACCTAGTTTAGGTGGAGAATTGCTTAATTGAGGTGCACTACACCTTTCTGTGAGAGCAATTGTCTCTACCTGGGGCAATGCTTTCTTCCGGTTCAAGAGGTCTTTGAGGAACTTGGTGTAAGAAGGTACTTGTAAAACTAGATCAAGAAATGGAATAGTAATATTAAGTTTAGCAAGTACCTCTTTAAATTTTCAAAATTGTTCCTCGAAAGGGGACTTCTGCTTGAGACGCCTCGGGAATGGCAGCTTAACCTCAGTTCCAGCATTTCCAGCTATCAAGTCCTTCTCCAGACCTTCCCCAGAGCTCTCTCCAGCACCTGTTAGACCCCCATGACGATCGGTGGTGGGGTCCACCGATCGGTGTACTGCTCCACTTTTGCCCCTGCTTGTTTATGTTTCATATTCTGGTTCACCCTTGTCTCTGACTTTCTTCTTTTCAACCCTTGGCATGGAAAGACTGTCATAGCTAACTCCACTCCGAAGATGAATAGCATTAAGAGTGTGAGTTGGGTGGTTGGGTTGTGGAGGCAATTGGCCTTGTCGCCTTTGAGCTTGCGAGGCGGCCAGCTGGGCTATTTGAATCTCCAAATTCTTGATGGCGCTAGACTTTTCTTGGTCACTTTTAGCCACTTGAGCCACTTGAGCAATAAGGTGCTCTTGGCTTTTCAGACCCCCTTGCAACATGCTTCGTAGATCATTCATGTCGGTAAAAGTGGGTGACTTGTAAGGTTGTGGTGACGATGTGGATGCAGCCTTGTTTGGATGTTGATAGGCTGAACGAGAGGTGCTTGTATTGCCCGGTGGAGGGCCTTGATGAAACTGAGCTTGATATGGTTGCTTGTAGGGTTGTTGAAAGCTCTGACCATAAGGAGAGCTTTGCTGATAATTATGGAATGCAGCAACCTGCTCTTGAGTGCCCTGACATGTGTAGATCGTGTGCCCATATAACCCACATGCATTACAGATCATAGGCAATGGCGAGGACTGCACTCCACCGATCGGTGGGAGGGGTGTGCCGATCGGTGGAGTGTTGTCCATCTTCAGACTTGCTAGCCGTGCTGTCAAATCTGTAATTTGTGATGTCACGCTATCCTGGAAAAATGTCTCACCACTCACTGCTGCAACACTAGTGTAGGATGATTGTACATACGATATGCTATGATTAGCCATTTGCTCAATCACATTCCTAGCTTCATCAACCTCCACCGAGTCAAACCTCCCATTTGCTGCGGAGTCTAATATCCTCCTTGAGTCTGTATTGAGGGAGTTGTAGAAAGTCATGGCGATGTACCCCTTAGTAAACCCATGATGAGGGCATTGCCTTTCTAGGCCCTTGAATCTTTCCCATGCGTCATATAGAGACTCATTCACCTTTTGTCTGAACCCAGTGATTTGCATCCTAAGGTTAGCGGTACGCTCCGGAGGGAAGAATTTTCTGTAGAAAGCTAGCACAAGTGTATCCCACGCGTTGCTCTCTGTCACACTAAGAGTTTGCAGCCAAGATGAGGCCTTGTCCTTCAAAGAATGCGGGAACATCATTCGTTTTATTTGGTCTTGGGTCACACCCTCATCGATAATCATTGCGCACAAGTCGCAAAATTTGTTGATGTGACTAGCCGGGTCTTCATTCATCCCTCCTCCGAATTGCTCTTTTCGAACCAAGTTGTAAAATGATGGATCTATTTTGAACTTGGTAGCTGTGAGGTTCGGCTTGAGAGTCCCAGTTGGAACTTGAGCAGCCGTAGGCAGCCCTTCATCCGAAAGCTTAGGCATGGTCCTTCTTGGTGGTGATGTAGGTGGTGTGGATGCGGGTGATGATGAAGATGATGACAATTGCTCACTAATAGTCTCTGCAAGTCTTTGATTCTTGCGCAGGGTCCTTTCTGGTTCAGGATCGAATGTAAGTAGGATCCCAGAACGTCTCATGTGCATAAAAACTTAGAGAAAACAGTCAGAAAGCAAGGGCACCGATCGGCGGTGGGTCTGACCGATCGGTGTAGAGGTAAAACTGAACCTAAAGACCCTAAAAATCAATTTGAAACTATTGCCTCCCCGGCAACGGGGCCATTTTGATGTGCAGTTTGTCGTCGGGACTGCTATCAAACAATATTTATAAGCCAACAATACTAGCTAATGAAGCTAGTGGTAAGTCGGGTGTCGAATTCACGGGGAGGACTATTGTTTAAACGGATGTAGGGTGTCTAGTGTTCAATTCTATGGTGTTTACAATTTTGAGGGGTTGAGTTTAGAGAGAAACAAAATCTAAATGATAAACAAAAGGTCAAGCTTAATAACTAACAAATACTAAATGAAAGGAAATGTAAGTTCAATAGAGAATGAAACTAGGGTATGACGGGACTATCAATGTTGACTCGGGAAATGGGTGTCAAGGTAATGTATAAGTCTCGGGTGGTAAACTATGTTACTTTGTAGGTCTCGACAGCCACCACCTATTTGAGTTTGGTCGTCTATGCCTATATTACTTGGTCGGTCTCAATAGGCTTATACTACGACGTGAGTCAAGAGTCGTCACTATCAACTAACGCGATGAAACAAACAAAGAGGCTATGCAAAACAGTTTAATCAACAAGTCATTCCCCTAATCAATATCGATTCGCCCCTAACCCTAGTGTGGAAATTAGCTACTCATTACGTATCTAAATCTAGGCATGTAAACTACTGTAATGGCGGTAAACATGATAGCAAGGCGATATGAAAACAATAAATTAACGAAATGACTAAATAAGAAACGAAATAAAACTGAATCAGAACCTGAATTAGGGCAAAAACAAGGAGGATGCCGATCGGTATAAGGTTATGCCGATCGGTATAGTGTTGTAAACGAACGAAAACTTAAAACTAATCGACTAAAATGTAAAACAATAATCTAAAATGGTGTTTTAGAGCGGAAACTCGATCCGTGACAAGGGATCTTGCGTCTAGGGAGAGATACCCCCTCACTCTCTTCACTTCTCCTTCATATAGAGCTAGGTTTTCTCTTTTGGGCTTTGATGTTTCTTCTGAGTGACTTGGGCTTCGGAAAGCTTCGGTCCCGTTGCTCAATAGCTTGCCCAGTAGATTAGAGAGGTAGAAAACGAAAGTGGGCTTGTCCTGGCCGATCGGTATAGTGTTACTGGCTCCAAGAAGTGTGTGACGATCGGTGTCCTGGCCCACCGATCGGTGTGGGCTGGTTCTTGGGTTTTGTTTGCTTGCTGAGCTTCCGAAACGAGTTGTTCTGTTCATTGAAAGGCTGGTCTATAGTCCTTTGTCCTTTGCATGTCCAAATATGCTCCCGATCGCACCTAGAATGTGTCTAACCTGCAAATAGGAGACTGAACATACCAAAGTAGCAAATACGGGGCATATGACATAATAATAGCATGAATAAATTGTAAATGATATGCTAAGGGCAGCAAATGAGTCGGTAGAAGTGCATATAAAATATGCACATCATTTGGTTGATTTTTTTTAGATCTAAACTAAAGTTACATCATTCCGTACTAAAGTGACATAATGATCTACTAAAGTTACATCATTTAATAACATCATTTCAGATCTTTTTTTTATGTACTAAAGTTTCACTAGTATGGACTAAAGTTTCACAATTATGGACTAAAGTTTCAGTAGTATGTACTAAAGTTTCACTAGTATGTACTAAAGTTTCACAATTATGTACTAAAGTTTCACAATTATGTACTAAAGTTTTACTATACTAAAGTTTCACTAGTATGTACTAAAGTTTCACAAGTATTTATTAAAGTTTCACTAGTATGTACTAAAGTTTCACAATTATGGACTAAAGTTGCACTGGACTAAAGTTATCTTATTAAGGACTGAAGTTACTTAATTAATGACTATAGTTACATTAGTATGGACTGAAGTTACACTAGAAAAGACTAAAGTTACCTAAACATGAGTTACACTATAATTGACTAAAGTTGCACAATTAATAAATGAAGTTTCACTAATAAAGGTTAAAGTTACACTTACTAAAATATTAAAATTAATTCATATTTTAAGTTAAAGTTACGCAATTAAGAATTATAGTTATACTCATAAAAAACTAAAATCACATAAATTTGTTTAAAAATTATATAAATTCAAATTTATATAGTCGAAATCACATTTTAATTTAAAGTTACAAAAATGATGGTTGAAGTTTCACTCTTAATGACTAAAGTTCGCCTCATAAAACAACAAAAATCACATAAATTTGTCTTAAAATTACATAAATTCAAATTTATATAGTTTAAATCACATTTTGATTTAAAGTTACACAAAAAAAGGTTGAAGTTACATAAATAATTATTAAAGTTACACTCGGAATGTAGGTGAAAGTCATTAAAACCCACTCATTTGGTTCTAATCTTGTCCCTTCATTTTGTTATAATCTTGTCCATTCATTTTTCTTTTAATCTTAGCCTTCCATCTTGTTCTAATCTTGTCCCTCCATCTCTTTCATCCAAAGGGCAAGATGAGGACTCATGGACTCAATTTTGAAGGTGGACTCATTATAACTTGACTCTATACATATATATATATATACATACATATAGAGCAAAGATCAATTGAGTCCACCCCATTCCCTAGAGTCCTTGAGTCCTATTTTGGACCATTGGATGAAGGAGGATGGGTGGCTGAGATTGGTGCTCCCTAAAGGTAATTAATGGCTTAATTTCCCACTCTCTCTCATCTTTACTAATTAACCACTAATTCCCACCCTAATTCAATATATAACATTTTTCCACCCACCTACTTCTCTCTCATCACACATAATATCATTTCTCTTCCTCTCTCTAAAAACCCAAATAAATCA
>JAIUZE010046620.1:0-33240 GCA_022085475.1 Heliosperma pusillum
TATTTTTTTAAATAAAATTTCGGTCTTCAAACTTATAAGGCGAGTCGGGAAAAAGTCAAAGTCGACTTAAAAGTCAAGAAAAGTCAAAGATGACTAAAAACGGTCTTTTCATGAAATCTCCCAGAAATTCCAAATACGAACGCGGAATTTCAAAATACGACTCGAAACAATAAATGCTATTTTAAAAACTTAAGTCCGGTGAAAAGTGTTAGTAAATATTTTTACTAGAAAAAATTTGGGTACTTTTCGGGTTGTTACAAATATAGCAATTCAATCCCAATATCTTTATAGTATAATTTAAATCTTATATACTCCATATAAGTTTATTTTAATCATGACATAAATAAATTGTAATGATTAGGAAATCATTATATTGTTATTTCTAATATTATTGTTTGTAATCATTAATAAATCATTACTTTGTTAATTTTTTAAAAAATTTAATCATTAGGAAATAAAAATTGTATATGTTATGATTTTTTTAAATTTCCTTTTTTACGAAAATTTTGTTAGCATGATTTTAGGAAAGATCTTGTGAAGTATTTAGGAATTATTTTTTTAGGAAATAGTTATCAAACATTACCTACAATTCCCGTAATTAAGAAATTCTATGATATACTTATGATTATACAATAAAAAAAAAACTAAATATCAAAAGAACACATAGAAATATTATAAATATAAATACAAAAAAAAGAAAAACGGAATATATATGTAGCAATAAAGATAATACAAAAAAAATGGAATGAAAATAAGAAACTATATTATATAAATATTTCGTATAAATAAAGAAGATAATGACTTTAATTAATATTTCATAAGAGATTTACAAAATTTAAAAAAAAAAAGAAATAAATACTTTATGAAATAAAAATGATAAAAAATAACACAGTGATTTAAAAAAAATCAAAAAAAGAATAATAATTACTGACTACATACTAAAATTAAACTATAATAATTAATAAGATAAACAAAATATATATAACAGTTAAGAAATTAAAACTTCCTTAAATTTAACTAACTTGATTAAGGTAACAAGTTAACTACACATGTAAAATGACTAACATACCCATAATCTAACAAATTTAAATTAAATCACAAATGCCACATGTCATATTCTAATTCGTTGTGTATGAAAATTATATACACATTGTGTAAGTGTAGCCTTTTTGATATAAATAGAGTTACTATTTCCCAAAAAGTAGTTACTCATTGCCAAAACAGTAAGTCTTGCTTAAGACAGACACTATCCGTCTTAAGTTTAAGATATGTTAAATACTAACACATGGTAGTAATAACTAATAAGACAAAAGCTTTGGTACTTCTTAGACAAACAGTAAAATGATTTGATATGTGTTTGACTCATCTTAAGTTTAAGACGGATAGTATCCGTCTTAAATGAGAATTTGTGTTGTTAAAAAGTGATCAAATTATTATGGTCGCATGGTAAATGGTAGACCTGGCAAACAGGTCAATCGGATCGGATTCGAGTCGGGCTAGTTGTTTCGGGTCAATGATTAAGAAAATAAAAGTGCATTTAGTCATTTTTGTTCAATTAGAGTTATATTTTTCAGGTCATTTTCGGGCTAGTTGTTTCGGATATGGTCATTTCGAGTCGTTGGGTCGACGCACTTCGGGTCAAATTCAGGTCGGGTCAGGTTAATTCGGGTTTCGGGTAATACACGGGTTTTGGTCTTTTCGAATACGGATGACTTTTGCAAGTTGTAATTAATTGGCAACAATTGTGTTATATTAGCATTAGCGTATAGAATAAGTAGTGAAGTGCGATAGAAGCACCCTTTTGTCCATAAGCATGTGCGAAAACCCCGTAAAACATGAGAAGGGAAGACTAAACATAGAATTCAGCGTTATATTCAAACTTGGTCTCATAATATGAATATATGATATACCCGCTCACTCTCCAATGCATCCGTTATATAGGCCAACGCCAATGCCACCCATAAAGTTCACCCTTGCCATAATAATACTTCGTACTTCCCACATTATACGGACTCGACTATAATATTCCCCTTTTTAACTTCTTCACTCTTGACAACTCATTTTCTAATACGGAGTACTTCCCAATACCTGTATTTTCATGTATATACTTGTATTTTCACTTAATTTATTTAATCTTGTGCGTAGAAACCCCACTTTTTGCTAATATCGATGAACAGATTTTACTATTGAACAATGCCTTCTACTCACTTCCCTTTGTAAACATCCATAAATTCATCAACTCCTCGTCATAAACCTACCTCCAAGTTTCCACCTTTCTTCTTTCCTCTATACTCATTTTAATCAAATTTATTTCCCATTATTTCTGTTTCTATTCATATATTAACTATATTATTATTAGTATTATTTATTGTTTTGTTGGTGGGTGTTTGTAGTTGTTTCGATTAAACAGTGGTCGATTGATTTTTAGTTTACATAAGTTTTGTGGGGTTTTTGTAAAAACAGTTTGATTGTAAATATAAACAAAATAAGAAATTTGTATTGTAATATTTGATTGAAGCATGCAAGTATCTAGTTGCTTAAAAGATTGATAATGGCGACATCAACTGCTACTTACACTAATAAGCCTAAAGAACGCCGTATTGTTACTTGGACTCAGCAGGTAAACCATATCCTCAAAATATCTCTTTTTATTGTATACGGAGTATGTATGTATTTCAAGTTTATTTTATGATAATATCATTATTATTATTATTATGTCCATCTCAATCATTTCATTTCTTTACATTTGATTAAAATACGCTCACATCAAATTAATTAGGACCAAAGTATTATTATCAAATTAAATTTTATAGTGGTTTATTTGATATTATTATTATTATTATTATTATTATTATGTACTTCTATATTATTTGATTGGAGCATGCAAGGTATTTATTTTTGATACTGGGTTTCTGATTGAATTAAATTTATAATATTTTTTGGGTTGATTTTCAGGAGGATGATATACTAAGAGAGCAAATAAGCATACATGGGACTGAAAAGTATGATATATCTCTTCATCTTTTCATCAAGATTCCTCTTTTTTTTTTTTTTACTGTGTTATTATGCTTGATTTTGAGGATTAGATGATATGAATGCTAATTAATTTTGTGGGTTATGACTATTGATCATTTTGAGTACTATTGATTAGTAGGAATAATAATATTTCTCTTTTTATGGAATTGATGATGTTGATTTGGATTGCAGTTGGACAATTATTGCTTCAAAGTTTAAGGATAAGACAACGAGACAGTGTAGAAGAAGGTTAGTAGTTATAATAATAATATGTCAAAAAGTTTTTATGTTTGAGAGGGGATCCGACTCGTTTTCATTAGTCTTGACGGATATGTCCCGTCTTCAATGAGACCAATTGAAACACATATTGGTCCCCTCAAGTTCTTGGCTTTGATTAATTACTGTTTGATAGACACTGCAATCAAAAATGAATTCCTGAGATATTATTTGCAGATGGTACACATATCTCAATTCTGATTTCAAAAAAGGTGGTTGGTCACCAGAGGAAGATATGTTGTTATGTGAGGTAACTTTATTTTTTTTAATACTATCAATTAACTAATTAAGTACAGTATTTGATAGTAATAATTGATTTATTAGTTAGTTTTATGTTTAATGTTAATGAAGTTGTAAGTTGTATCAGTTACAGTAGTTTATATGCAGGCCCAGAAGATATTTGGCAACAGGTGGACTGAAATTGCCAAGGTGGTTTCTGGAAGGTATGTATCATGTTATTCATACTTCCTTCGTTTTTCTCCACCGGGTGTCTGAAAGTGATCCTTCGTTCATGTTAGTCGACCCCACATCATTTTGGGGACCATGAGTATGTATAATAGGGGCTCTCCAAGTCTCCACTGTCGGAATGAACAAGTGGAGTGCAGCTCTCCATTGAAAGTGGGGGATATAACTGGCCGTACATGCTCTCAAAAGTGGAAAAGTGTCAACATTTTTTGAATTATGGAGATTGAGAGCATTTAGGAGATCCCTGTTCATCGCGGGTGAATTCCTTTGCTCTCCTACGAGAGAGAGTGTAAATGAGAGCAACTCAAGTGCTCTCCTTTATTTCCCATCATACATCCCCTAAGGTTATGTTGTTGCTGCTAGGTTGGGTATCCAAGAATGGAAATATGATGCTGATATGTGCTAGCTGACTGTTTGTTGTAGGACGGATAATGCTGTGAAAAACCGCTTCTCTACCTTGTGCAAGAAGAGAGCAAAACATGAAGCCTTGGCCAAGGAGAATGGTGGAGCATATATAAACGCTAATAACAAAAGGGTTTTGGTCGACGACGCTTTGCGCTCACCTGGGACGGTGGATGTTGCATCACCACTTAAGAAATTGAGGTACAATCCGAGCTTGCATTGGATTCCATATCGTGCAAGTCCTTTTAAATGGTGATTCTAAAACAATCCTTGTTATTATCGTAGGAGGGCACACATCCCAGATCATATTGAAAAGTTTCGCTGTGGAAACATGTTGGTTAAGGATTTCGGAGTTGCAAAGCAGCACC
Organism: Heliosperma pusillum; assembly: GCA_022085475.1. Lineage (NCBI taxonomy): Eukaryota > Viridiplantae > Streptophyta > Magnoliopsida > Caryophyllales > Caryophyllaceae > Heliosperma > Heliosperma pusillum. The sequence continues at coordinate 4,527 of JAIUZE010046620.1, forward strand.
TACGGGCTCCTTTTGCAGTGCTAGCACAAAATGACCGCAATGCTCAAAATTCACTAGTTTCTACAAACAGGGAGGTGCTAATAAATGGTACGGAGTATATAACAGTGACGGCTGCATTTTAAATGTATACTCCGTATTAGTCAAGCATTTGCTGTTAGTTTTGAATTTTTTGATAAAAGGCTTGACTTTAATCAAGTTGTAGTATTTTTATCCTAATGTTGTAACTGAGTATGCTTTCTCATACTAGACAAGTTAATTATTGAAAATGCTGCATTCACAGCTAATGAGAAGACCGAAGGAACATTTCTCAGAAACGATGATCTCAAGGTAGTCGATTTAGTGCAACAAGCAGAGTTACTTAGCTCCCTTGCATCAAAAGTAAATATGGATACTACAGAACAAAGTCTTGAGAATGCGTGGGAAGTAAGAGCTTTTCCTTGATTTACTGATCTTTGCTTACAAGCTGCAACTTCAAGTGTTACAGTAATCTTGAAGAAAGTTTCTTCATTTACACAAAAATGACATGATTTCAATGAAGACAATGACTTCCTATTTTTTGGTTTTAGATTATGATAAGATAAACAAAAATGGGTCACTAAACTGGCGCCGCCTTTTTTTTATCTGTAAATGTGTTCTAGCAATCATTCAATGTTTCAATATGAGTCACAGAGGAAACAACCTCTTGTTGCATTTAACGCAGGGTTAAGACTGCGTACGTTAGAGCCCCCTATCCTACAATTTGCAGGAGCCCTTGAGGCACTATGGTAATCCTTTTGTTGCAGTCGTAACAAATGACATCTCTCAGATATTGATAATGGATTATGTGGAACATTTGCAGATACTACAGAATTTCTTTGGTAAAAACAAAGAAGGTGACAAGTTTAAATGCAGAATATCTGACGTAGAAATGCAGCTTGAAGATTTCAGAGATTTGATGGAGGAGTTGAGCAGTAGCAACAGGAGTGTTCGGTTACATCAGAGGTTTCTAACTCAATATAAATCTACCATTCCCTATGTTACTCCGAGTCATCATATTATATCGCGTACTCATGTTTGACATATGACTCTCGGAAATGGGTACATGGCATATGAACACTTCACTTGAGACAAAAACATCGTAAAATTGATCATAAAATGGCGGAGGATGACTCTAGGAAACGCAGCGGAGCCGGTGTTGTGTCTAATCTTTTCAACCATGTCTGAGTAAAATAGACATAACCGTTTGTGCGGCTAATGATATCTTACTGTGATCTGCAGGCAACCTGAAATGTATTCGTCTCCAAGCAGCTCGGAGTACAGTACTGGATCAACTAGCATGTCCCATGCCGCTAGTGATCATGGAGAGCCGTCTCAGCCTGAAATATGCACAATGCACGAGGAAATTGGACCCGTAGCACAATCACTACTAGAAGAATATGATGCTTGTGTTGACTTAAGTAAAAGCAAGAAAATTACCGGTGCGACACTAGATGAAGGTAATTAAATTCCTCTTTTGAGTATGAAACTATTATGCTGAATGTACTTCTGCTTTTGTTGTCAAATGGAAAATAACTGGATCCTCTAGAGCATGACCAATCTATCTCAGCCTTTTGGATGAGTGAGAAAAGTGAAAGTAAATGGCTATAAACCCACCTCAAAGGAGTAGGATATGGATGTGCCACATTCGCCACTAAGGCAGCAACTTTATCGGCGCGTATGAACGTAATGAGTGTAATTTATCGGCGCTTATGGACGTAATGCAACTGATGTCTGGTGTTAATGTTTGGTCTATCTTTTTACCTGCAGAATATAGCTCTCCGAGCCAAGTAACTCCGATATTCAAGTCTCTGGCGTCTACAATTCCCAGCCCACAGTTTTCAGAAAGTGTAAGCCTGTTATCTTTTTCATTCCTATTTCCTCACTCATAAAGCTGTGAAATATCTATGGTTACGTCTTTTGTTTTCGATGTCTACCTCTTTACATTCTGCACAGTATGTGCTAGTTTACTTTGACTCTTCACTTTTTGGGCCGTGCGTGTGTCCAACACGAGACTCAATAATGGGTATGGAATCCGTAGCCAACCCTATATTGCTGTCTATTTATTTCACTTTAAAGTACTCTATATATTTCAAGTCTGTAAATAAATTTTTATTTCGAGACATGTCCTTGCACCGGTATTATCCTCATTCTAGGACAGAGTCCCCATGTCTACAAAATTGAGTCATGCAGATCCCAACACTCACATAGGCTGTATGATTCAGATCCTTTCTAAATATCATGTCCTGATATTGTACTCGATTCTAAATGTCCAGTACTGAAAAATCTTGTTCATGTTTTCCTTGAATGCGCCATTGACAATCCATAATTTCATACATGATGCGATGCAGGAGAGGCACTTTCTACTGAAAACACTCGGAATCGAGTCTCCAGCTCACCATATTGTGACCAATCCTTTGCAACCACCACCTTGCAGAAAGGCACTTCTTCAAGGCCTTTGACCTTATTTCAACCCATTTGGTTGGTTTATTACACTTTCCCTCAATCGGGGAAATCTTAATATCGAGATTTTTGTCTTCTTTTTCTCGGTTTTCCAGAATGGCAGCCACATAGGCCTGAAATTTTTTTCCCGAGGCTTTTGAATCTGCTTTTCCAAGATCCACCGATGTCATCTTGTGCCTTACAAGCATCATGGCATTCACTTCATCAGATCAATTATGGACGGTCTGAATTCACTTAATTCTTTTTTTAGTTCACTCTCTAGGTGCGTATAGCTTTCCCTAGTGTGAACCATTTGTGTATGCATGTGATTCTTTTGTTTTTATGGGGGTCGAACTTGGAAGTCGATATCCTAGCCGAATTTGGCAAAAGTTTGTTCTTTGTACAGCATCCACGACACGTAGACTTAGTTCATCTTAGAGTGTATAATGATTTTACACATGGGCATCTCGTCGATCCCAAATAGGTATAAGTAATACGATTGAGAGTCATGGAGGGTTCACCAATGGAATGGAAAACTCTCTTTAGTTGTTTAGTCTTGGTGTGCAGATAGTACTAAAATAAGGTTTTTTATTTTATTTAATTCTACTTATTATGTATTGTAAAATACTCAAGATATTTTGAGTTGGAAAGGGAAGAACAAATGTCTGGAAGATATCCAGTCATGGTTTTCTTACATGTGTTCATCACATCCTTTGTGTAATCAGGTAAGTTGGTATTTTCAAGAACAAATTTCTATGTTCTTTAAACTAGTGTACTGACTTCGGAGACAAGGTAAAATATATTTTCAGATGTTTAGCAGCAATAAAAAGGAGGTAAAGGACGACTTACAGGTAAAATCAGTAAGAGCTGTGACGTGGAAACAACCTCTCTATAAGTTTCAACTTCTTCATGATAATGAAGTGGCCAGTATGTTTCCGGAAACCCGATATCACAAATCGGCAGTGTACTTCCTTCTGGTTATGCCTGGCATTCTACTCCCAATTCTTTCTTTCCCTCTGAAAGTAAATCTTTCTTCTGTGATTATAAGTAAATAAGTGGTGGACAGTATTGATCATAGTTAAGCCATAAAGTTTGAGGTAAAAAGATGGAGAGAAGAGTATACAAAACGAAAGTGTACTCCCTGGATGCAACTTTTTTCCCTCCAAATCCATTTGAAATCAATTAGAGAGACTGTTATACGTCTAAAATAAGCTTCTAATACGTTTATTAAATGTGGTCTATAATATAATCTGGTTAGATTAAAGTTTTTTTTTTCTTTTGTTTTGTTGCAAATAAATACCTAAATTTTACCCACTTCGTTAAAAACTACCTAAAGTTTTAATTTTTCGTCAAGCACAACGTATTATTAACGAAACTTTTCTAAAAACTACCCAAAACTAGATTCTTGTTAAAAAAAAAAAAGTTAAACGTCTGTCATCAACAAATTTGATTTATCTCTCTTTATTTTGTTTCATTGCCTTTCCATTATTTTCAGAGTAAAATTGAAATTGTACCCGTTTAAAATCTAGTTTTTAAAAATTACTCGTTTAATTTTTTTTCATGCATTGCCTTAAGATACACTTTTATTAAAAGTTGCTTCAAAACTCTATTAAATGACATTTCCATCTTTTTTTTTTTTTTTAACTTATTCCATTTGCGGCTTTACCGATTTATACTTTGAAAGGTTCTAACTATTTAGATAAATGGAGAGAGAGTTTTGAAAAATTGGCGGACTAAGTCCCTTAAATTGGAATTTAATGCAATTTTGGATAAAAGTGTATTCAAAGGAGTTATTTTATGGAAAAAACACTAGGGAAATAATTTTTGAAACACTTAGTCTCATTGAAGACGGGTCCGTCTTCAGCTGAATATGAGCAAAATGTGGCCAATTTAACGACAAATGTAACCAGTAATATTTCGTAAGCTATAACTGGTTGTTTGTCACATTGTTACATTTGCCGTTAAAGTGGCCACATTTGGCTCGTCTACAATTGAAGACAGAATGGTCCGTCTTCAATGAGGAAATTTGAATTGTAGAAGTAAGTAATTTTTAATGTACTCTTCTTTCTATCTCAACTCCTGACTTCTACTCAGTGATTGTTAACATAGCTAAAAAATTTACCAAATGCCTAATTGAGTATGACTTCCCCATTCCGAGAATCTGGGCCTAGTGGCTTGCCCATGGATTCTCATGGTCGTGTTGTAAAGTTTGTTTACAAGCGTAAGGTAGAATTGGGCCTTCATTATTTAAGTCGCCAAAATTTAAGAAATGTTTTAGATCCTCTTCTTTTGATCTCCAGATTGAATCTCAGCCAGTTCGGATATTAGGTGCCTTCTAAGCCCAGTTCTGGATCATCCCTTTTCGTATTTGAAGTCAAAGCCCTTGACTTAGTACAGTCAGATTTAGCCCATCGCAATCGGCCTTTTAGTCTGTTGGATGAGTTTTGCCTCGACGTCCAACCTTCTAAACGGCCTTTGTTGGGAGATTCGGCTTTTGATGGCTTAGTATCTCCTTGTGTATTGTGGGATTGTTATCCAACACATTTGATGCCTCGGTTTTTGATGCCTCGGCTTTCGGCAAATGTGGTGTAACACCTCACCATACCCGGAGCCTTTTTGCAAGACCTTCCGAGCATGGGGGAGTGCTACGCCCCGGTTTCCAGAGAGTAGGATGTACCAAATCAATAATCTCAAAACTTAACATTACTTTACATTAATTTAATGAATGTCCAAATACTAAACAAGGTCGGTCAAATACAAAGTAAATACAAATCGTCTTTACGTTACTACAAGGTCAACAATCACGTCAGATCCCAACGTCAAGCCCGAATCATCATCATCTCATCAATGAACATATGCTCACCATTCGCCGGAAATATCAAATGGATCAAGGTAGGGGTACAAAAGAATTCCAAAACACGATCAGTTAACATATATACTTAATCAATAACAAGTGCATCGAAATACATTCATCACACATATCCGGTGTCATCAAGTAGCGCACCCCAAACCACAACCATTGGCCCTACTATAGCAGGTCGTCTTAAGATTTATGTCATAACCACGTGCACTATCTCTTACAAGGCAGGACCATGAAGAGCAACCCACAAAATCTACGGAGCCGATATCCCACTACCGCTCCATATCAAACAACTCCAAACACCGTGACCGCAGTCGCCAAGAGTAACACAACCAATCTCAAATCAACATGTCATAACCATATCACAATATGCATCTAATAACCAATCATATATACATTAACTGAGTAGTATTCACCTATCTTTTAGCATTCCAATCAATCATCATCCTATAACAATCCAATTACAAGAATCGTCATCAATGGAGTGCGAACATCCACTCAAGCACAATCAACAAGAGGAAGAAGGATCACCACATTTCATCAAACACCTTGCCTACATTAACAATAATAGTATAGTACAATCACTACTAACTCTAGCTAATACTACTAATCTAACTTGAAACCGACACAAATTAACCACTATATAAACGGAAAATCTAACCAAGTTAACAAAATCTCAAATCCGAAACATTAAGGAAATAGGAGAGATAAGAACCTCACCAAAATAATCAAGATAGAGAGATAAATGACCCATAAAATATTGAAGTTCCATACCCAAAGATCAAAAGATGAAGATTCACAAATCATGCCACATTAATTAATTGATCATTATTTGAGAGAGTTATAGAGAAAGATTAGGTGAAGAGAGATAAGGTAGAAGTGGTAGAATGAGAATTATCAAAGCATAACTCATTTCACAAGACACAAAAATGATGTGCGGAATTACCTGAAACCGACTGAGACTCGATCGAGTAAGGCATACTCGACTGTATTGGAACACTCGACCGAGTTTATACTACTTGGTTGATCTAGTGTCATTTCACCCTATCTTTGCACCTTTATTTATCCCATTTTGCTTGCTTTAGATGCTCCTTAGGAACGATTTTATATGCATTATCTTCCTCTATTACTTTTCTCGGTTTTATCTATGTTTTGTAGGGAAAATGCCATTTGGGGGGTTTTTACCTCGTTTTGTGTGACCGGGAGGATGGTAAGCTACATGGAGGGCCCAACGCATACCCAAGATGGTCTCACACACCTTGGAGGTTCCACTTGGCGTTCCAAAGCCATCGCGAGTCAAGGCAAGTCGATTTGAGAAGAATGTAGAATACTTAATAGGTTCCCTACAAGGAAACTATTGTCCTTAGAGGAAACTAGGTAGTCTACCATCCTGTCCAGCTTCCCTAGCATCTCTCTCAAAACTTTTTAGAACCTTCTTGGGTATTCTTGAAAATTGGGGAATTCTTTCATTCTAGTTCTAGTCTTTCTTTTTAAGATTTGTAAGTAACTTTCATCTTTAACCTCTTGATTTATTACTATCACCTTATTAAGTTAGGGTTTGGATAATTATGAGTAATTAGTTTATAATTAGTATTGCAATGTTTCTTTAAGAAGAGATTAGGAAGGGATTAGTATTATTAAACCTTCATATGCTGTAAATATTGAATCTTTTTACTTATCTTAAACTAGATTATTGCTTATAGAATGGAATTGAGGGATTTGACACTAGTTGTTAGTAAGGTTGTTACTTGACTAAGAATTTGGGAAAGTAGAATATATGTATTTTTATTTATTGATTAAGGTGTGTAGAATAAAAAGAACTTGACTTAGAATGTATGTTTTGACCGAAGTAATGTGAGAATTTGGGGATTAGTGTGAATAAGGGGTAATTAGTCTTGATGGGCTTTCATTTGTAGTAATTTGTAGTAATTACTATTATTATGATATTGTAGGTGGCGATTTCATCGAAGTAGAGTTCTAGCCTTGATTGTATTTGCTTTTGAATGATTTACGAAAAGGTAGGTTAATCCTACCCGGTTTATGTGTATATGATTGACTTATATGGATTATGATATGGTTGTGACATGTTGGTTGGTATTTGGATGTGTGATGTGATTGTGATACATGTTGGTGTTGGGAGTTGTTATTACATGAAGCGGTTGTGGGAACCGGCTTCATAGACTTTGGGGGTCGCTCATCATGGTCCCACCATGGAAGAGACAGTGCACGTGGTTATGACCTGGGTCTTGGGGTGACCTAATGCGATAGGGCCCATGATGTCTACGGTGTGCCCTGGACATGGCGGTGTGCTACTTGATGACATTGCGGATGGTGACTGGTGCGCTTCCCCATGACACCGGATATGAGACATGTAAACTGACCGGGTGTTGCTTTATCTACGTGACCCATACGGGATTTCCGACGTATGGTGAGTAGTCCGTGATCATGTTTGATGTTGATCCTTGATGATGATGATTGTGGTGATGTGGGGATGCATGCTCGGGATTGGTGGCGGTCACTTAGAGTCTTTTTTTTATACTTTGGACTTTTAGTCTTGACACTTTAGTTTTATTTGTGGGCTTGTAGTACATTATTGTATTTGTTTTGGATTGGGCTTGTAATTTATTTGAGACTTGTAGACTATTTTACTTGAGTTTGACTTTTATGTTATTTATATTTTGTTGAGACTCTTTTTGGTACATCCTACCATCGGAAAACCGAGGAGTATCACCTCACCACACTCGAAAGTTCTTGCTCTAAGGATCCGTGCGTGGAGGTAATCATACTATAAGTAAAGATAATGAAAGAGAATGTAAATTAAATGAAAGTATGAGAGAGTGTAAACAATTAGTGAAATTAGGAGTGAGAGTAATTAATTACTCCGTATGAAGCAAGAAAATGAAGGGCCTACTAATTAAAAACTAATAAATTTTTTAAGGGTTTTTCTATAAGGTACCCCTAAACTATAAGCTTTTCTAATTTGTACTCTTTTGTTTTTCATATTATTGCTTGTACCCTTAAACTCAATTACTAACTAGAAACCGTGGCCATTACTATTTAATTCCTCAATTAAAGACGTTAAGTGCCCTCGTAGAATTGATGACTTGGACTGAGTTTGGTGACATGGCTTTGACTCTAAAAATGACTGAATTGCTTCCTTAATACACTTCTTCTGTTAAATCAATACTGTTGGGTAGACTATAGCTCATGCCAGGGTGGTTCATGACTGGGTTAATAAAAAAGTCTCAAGCGGGAAAACGCGGGATTGAAGGCAGAAAAGGCTTGGCTTTGTTAAAAAAAAAAAGGAAAAAAACAGTCTTTTCAAGAAGAAAGTTAAAGTAAGGCCGCGAATAGGCGGAAGAAGAGATTCCCAGCTACTGACTCTAATAAGAAAAATAGTCGCACCGAAAAAAAAGGTCAACCTCACCCCCGTGGATGATTTTAGGCGCGGCCTATTCCCTTTGACTATATAATCGTGTGGTTTCTGGAAATTTAAAACCCGACTTCCTCCATAAATTGTACGATCCAAATGGCAAACCCTTAATTTTATTTCAATACCCTTCACCTTCCCCTGCCTTCTTCTCCCTTCCTTGCATGCCCTAATTACCGCCTCTCTCTTTTAACAAAAACACTAACTTCATCCATTGCAACCACTGAGTTCATCATCCTTCTTTGCTAGTAAAAGTAAGTTTTTTGTGCTCTTTTTATATTATTACTAGTTTATAATCCCCTTTATTATGGGACTTTGTATTATCCTTTTATTTGAGTAAACATTAGTCATTTCGTGTTTTGATTGTCAGTATACTATGATTTTACAACAAAGTTTTGAACTTTGATGATGATTATTTGTTTTTACTGTGTTGTCGATAGTTTATTCCATTACATTTGATGTTTATGTTATACTTGTGCAATTGTTTGGTGGATTTTGGTGTGCTTTCAGGATGGAGAATGTTGTGTTAAAGATGAACTATATGGGTCAGTCATTTGTTAAGGTAAGGGATACAGATAGGGTTTTACTGATTGATGTGTTGAATGACATGGTTGATGAAGCAGAAAAGCAAGGTAAACCTCTGCCTACTAATCCTATTTTAACATATAGTTATTTGATGAAGTCTGTGGAGATCAAAGATGATAAAGGATTTATGGAATATTCAGTAGATGAAAGGAGAGAAGAATTTTAATATTTTCATTGGTACTCGGATATACCCTCGCCATGCTTTGTTGATGGCTAGACAAGTTATAGCAAATAAGAAGAGTAATGTGTATGTGAATATTGGGGATGTAAGTATTGACAGTGTGAGTTTTGTGGAGGTTACTACCACAATGTTGAATGTTGCTAATAAAGAAAAGGAGAAGTTAGAAGTTAGAAGAGCACCTAAAGTAGTAGGGATGTCAGAGGGCCGGGCAGAAGGGGATACCTCCCCGCGTCTGCCCCAGTTAAGGCGGGTATGGGTAGAGCTTTGGCAGGTGGTGGGGCGGGTAAGGGTACAAAAATTGTACCCGCCATAGGTATTGGAGCGGGGATGATTTTTGCGTCTTACGCCCTTCATAACCGCCTACCCGTCAATCATAAAACAAATTAATAGTATTATGTTAATAATAGCTATTTTATAAGGTTTTTTTTACTAACTTCTTTCGTGGAAAACTAGAATGATAAAGATAAAATCAAAAAGTTGGAAATTAATAGTGATTAAACCAACCTTTACGAAAAACTTTAGCGAATAAAATTATGGTATAGGGGGTTAATGGGTAAGTGGAGCGGTTACAATTTTATATTTCTACTCGTTGGGGTGGGTATGAGTTTGGAAACTTGTACCCGCCATGGGTGGTGGGGCGGGGATGGGTTCGAGAGTTTATTGGTGGGTATGAGTACGGGGGAGTCTATATCCACCACCGCCCCGCTCCAATGACATCCCTAACCTAAAGCAATACCTAGTCATGTGCTTTCAGTACTAACCCCTAGAAGAAGTCCAAGGAAAATTGCAACTCAATCATCACAAGTTCACTTAGTGGATATGACTGAAAACTCTCATGCCATTGAAAAATCTCCTCCTTTTACTGAAAAATCTCCTGCCACTGAAAAATTTACATCACCAAGGAGGAGTTTAAGGCTAACTCCTAATCCTAATTCACCATCACAAATAAACCAACCACCCAATAGAATTGAGAAAATGACATTACCAACTAGAAAAAGATTAAGACTAACCCAAAATGCTACCTCACAAATAAACCAATCCTCAGAGGCAACAAATGTTGTTCAACAAGTCAAAATGCCCAAAACAACAGCTAAGAAAAGAAATGTATATGTTGCCAAAATGAAATAGACACCTAATGTGCATGTTGCCAACAGTAGGGTTAGAAGAGTAGTGAGGGATGAGGTTGTTGGTGTAGATATTGACATTGATAGTGGGGAATATGACAGTGAAGGTTCATACAAGCCATCTGATGAAGATGCTGAAAATGATGAGGAAGTTAGTGACTTGGAAGTTGAGGATAACAATATATTGGCCTCTCTAGAATTTATAGATGATGGATATGTTCCCTTTAATGTGGATAAATGGTATGATGATGAAGGAGGGTTTTCCTCACTAATGTATAATAATGGGTATGATGACAAGCTCTTTGGTTGAATTAGATTGAGGACATGGATGTTGTTTATGGACAATGAAAATTTTAAGGATGTTCTCAGAGATTACTGCATACAAGAAGGTTTCTACCTAGTTGTAGTGAAGGCTGATAACACTAGGTATACTGCTGAGTGTGCAACTGCCAAGTGTAAGTGGAGAATTCATGCAAGTGTGCTACTTCATGGAACCACATGGGCAATCAAGTCCATCAATAATCCACCACATGGTTGTGTGGGTGTTAAGACTCATAATCCTATGGCTAACTCTGTCTGGGTTGCCAAGAAGTTGATGGAAGATAGCAGGGAAAACCCAGATATTACTGGACAGGGAATACAAAAACTGTTGCAGTCAAGATATGGTATAGAAATGAAGAAATCCACCATATACAGAATGAAGGAAATGGCTATCGCAGAGATTAATGGGGGCCATGATGAGTCTTACAAAAACCTACTTGCATACTGTGAAATGATCAAGGAAACTAATCCAGGGAATTATGCCATATGCAATTGGATGGAAATGGAGTCTCTTGAAAGGTCTTTACAATTTAGAAGCATTTATATTTCATATACTGCCCAGTTCAATGGTGCTATAGCAGGTTGTAGAAGTTTCATAGGTGTGGATGGGACACATCTTAAGGATAACCATAATGGAGTACTACTAGCTGATGTTGGATTAGATGGAAACAATGAGTTGTTTTCTATTGCCATATCAGTTGTTTAATCCGTAAACAAGGATAGCTGGTCCAATTTTTTGGGCACTTGAAGCATTGCTTAGAGGAGAGTCAAAGAACTAATTTGACAATTATATGTGATAGGCAAAAGGCAAGTTCTTTTGTTTTGTTTCTATCATGTATAAATTAGTAGCTAAAAGACAAGTTGATTAGATAGTGATTCCACTAACTTTCATATGTAAAATTCAGGGTGTTGAACAAACTTTGGAGTCGGTATGGCCTGCAGCTTACAGGAGATTATCTGCCAGACACCTTTGCAAGAATTTAGGAAAGATTACCCTGGTTTACTAATGTACAAGCTCTTTTGGAAGGTTGTTAATGCCACATCAGAGTTCGTTTTCAAGAAAGCAATGGAACAAGTTGTTCATCATGGTGGTTTGGGTTGTGCTCGGTGGTTCTTAGACTAAGGGGATAAGGAAAAATGGTGTAAGCATAAGTTTAACCCAACTATATCAAGTGATGAGAACACTTCAAACTTTGTGGAGAGCTTTAACAGCACATTAGGAGCCCATAGATTCCTGCCAGTGTTGAGTCTTCTAGAAGGTGCGAGAAGAGTTTCTATGGTGAGGCATACTACTAGACAACAGGTTGCTGACCAATGGCAAGATGATGGGCTTACTCTTAACATCAGGAGCATAATAAGGGTGCTAAAGAAGGATTTAAGGACATGTGAAGCATTTAAAACAAGAAAGAGTGAGTATGAGGTACGTGATGGAGGATCCTACTTAGGAGTTTCATTAAACAACCATACATGTGCATGTGGTTTTTGGCAAATCAATGGAATTCTCTGCAAACATGCAATAAGAGCCATTATTTCTGATAATAAGGACTCATGCCATTATGTTAGTGAATGGTTTATTGTGATATACAAATAGGCATATGGGCTCTCAATTAACCATATACCTGACATAGAGCAGTGGCCAGTATTTGAAGTCCCCAATATAGAACCACTTACAATGAGAAGGTCTATTGGAAGACCGTCTAGGAACAGGAGAAGAGAACCGGGGGAACAAAGGAATGGGAAAAGAACAGTTGCAATTAGGTGTAAGAAATGCAAATTCTTTGGTCATAACTCTAAGACTTGCAAGGGAGGATACACAGCTAAAGAGAGAAATGAAATGTAAAGAAAAGTAACAAAGACAAGGAAGAAGGAAGAAGGGGCTACAAGTTACATCTGTTGTTGCTCAATTTGAGTCCTTAGAGCAGTTGGAATCCACTGTTGTTGGCAATGAATGCCCAGAGTCTTCAATCCAAGAAGTCAGGAATGGAAAGAAGCGAAAGACAACTTGAGTTTGGTGATTGAAAGTAGGGGAACGTTTTGCTAGTCTGTTGATATCAATGCAACTTTTTGCTTGTATGTTGTTAAAACAATGCAACTTTTTGTTTGTATGTTGTTGAAACAATGCAACTTTTGCTTATTGTGAAGTGCCATTGATTTCGAATGAAAACTGTAGCATTTAACTTTGGCAATCACATGCTTGCTTACAGTTACGAAAACATTGTCAACCATTACATTCCTTCCTTAATTACTGATAAGGGTAAAGTCGCGTCTCCTTAATCAAAGTAAACCTAAATCACAACTAACTAATAGTCATCGGTAAGAAAGGTATCGAATCCACAGGGAGGCGGTAGTATTCTAATCTGTTAAACTAGGTTTGTCTCTATAGTAACAATTTTGGGGTTTGAACTGTGGTTTCTAAACTAATAGCAAACAATAACAATAACTAATAGCAAACAATAACAACTAATAGTAATAACAACTAATAATAAACAATAACAACTAATAATAAAAGGTTAAAAACAATAAGATTAAAAGTCTAGGGTCTCAGGTTCACTAGGATTATTGTTCAGGGGTAAGGATATAGTCAATTATCATGCAATAAAGTTATCTAAGGTCACAAGATAGGTCGATTCAATTATGCCCTTTAGATCTACAATTCAACATGCGATCGCTATCATTAAACAAGTTCTATTCAATTATCGTAGCCTATCTTAGTCTTAGCCCGGTCGGTGTTAATCCTAATTCGCGAGACTAGTTAATTAATCCTGGCTAGTAATCAAACAACTAGAATTAAAACGATAATCAAACGATAACCATGCCATTGCAATTCAATCAATTAATCTACCCCTTCTAACAATCCTAGATCCCCTTTCAACCCTAGAAAGGAATTTAGCTACTCATAACGATATTAATAACAACAATGATGAATAAAGTAAACATGATTAACAACAATGAAAAGATGAACAAAGAATAATTAAAGAACAAGAGGGTAATTAATTAAATAACAAAGAAAGATTGAAGAATACCGATTACAAGCTTGAACTAAAGACAATCGTCTTGATGAATAAAATCCAGAGGCAAAGAAAGCTAAATTAGGTTTTCTAATATTAAAGCATAAAAAGCATGAAAGATGAGCTTTCCTTTTATAATACAAAAATCTAATTAATTAGGTTAAAGTTTAGGAAAATATAAAAAAGTCGTCGAAAAACTAGGTTGCTCGATCGAGCAAGGGTATCTTGCTAGATCGAGCAACCTTCAGCCCGGCTCGATCGAGTAAGGCACTATGCTCGATCGAGCATCCCTTCTTTTCGCTCGTTTCTTCGATTTTCTTCATTTATTCTCTTTCGTTCTCGATTTTCGTGTCTAACCTTCTACGATCCAACTCCGCCATGCTCCATATCAACTCAAAAAGCTCCAAATGCATCCAATCTGCATTAAAACATAATAGAAGTGGCAGAATCGATATTCTAGCTAAAATAGCATAGAAATAAGCAAGGAAAGACGGTAAATCGAGCTATATGTGTTTAAGGGAAGCGTAAAATATGTATATAAGTAATGATCATCAAACTCCCCCAAACCAATCATTTGCTTGTCCCTAAGCAAAGCACTCAATATTATACAAGGACAAACATACAAATGGTGAATGAAAAACTCAAAGCTAATGTAAATGCACATACAAATCCCAAGCTATCCATATCTATAACAAAGTAATGACCAAGTTGTACCAATAAAACAAATTCAAAGGCACGGGAAAGTAGAAAACGCAGCTCATATTCCAAGATTTTACATGATACTGTAGTATAGACAAAAACCAAATACCTTTCAATCTTGCAAGGCTCAATTTGTCGGATTCTCGCGGATTCACTCATGCACTCATAAGTTTATGTAAGGGTGAGTTTTTTTTAAGATAGAAAGAAATAGAAACACTCACTCAACTTATGAAACATGCATGCATTCTAATGTGATAGTAATTTCCCCAACTAATACGCATTCGCTATAAAGTCCAAGAATCAAGACAACAAGGGAGGCTAATGGGTGAAGGTATAGAAGGGGATTGTGCCAAGGCACGTATGGGAATGTGGGGCTAAGACCGGTAGTCGCAACGACACTTACCAAAACACATCTACAAGACTAGCACAAACCAATTGCACCTGACTAGAGAAATCATCTTAAACTTGACACAAGAGAGATATCGATATTGCTCTCTGAAAAATGCATTAGACTCTAGTATATTTCCTTTCATTATCCCTTGAACAATTCAATGAAGCAACATATATTTTTTTTCTTTATTCCTCTTTTTCTTTTCTTTTCTTTTTTTTTCTTTATTCTTTTTTTTTTCTTTCATTTTTTTTCTTTTCCATCACATCTTTTGCTTCACAACATTTCTCAACAAAGGGAATAAATGACACAATTTCCAACATACTTGCTACACCCCATTTGATATTCTTTTTTCATAAATCCCGACCCAACCATTGTAGACAAGTAGATAAGAAAAACATGCAACTGCGACTGTCCCGATAAGGTAGGCAAATTCTAGGAATGTAGCTTTTAGATAGGTTATAAAACAGGCTACAAAAGGCTCAAATTGGCTAAACATAAAGAACTCAATAATAAGGGTATAAAATCAAGTCTTTTTGGCTATGTGAGGCTTATTTGAACAAAAAGAACCGCTTTTTCTCATGCACTTATCAGACGAACGCGTATAGTATCAAGAAACGAATGTCACACTTATGCAATTTGATATTACATATACCACAAGGAGTGCCACACTCAAGCCTAAAGACAATGAGACCAGTTTATTGATGTTCCTGGCCTAGGAAGCTCTATAGACCTAAGAATTTTAAGTGGTTTACCAACAAAAATTGGCCAAATCTAATTAGCATAAGGTATGTCTAAAACGGTCAAGACTTGTACTATGGGCTTTTTTTTCAAAAATAGTAAGTCAAAATAATGTACATGGACAACTTATTTGGGATTCAAATGCAGAAACAACGTAAATTATCATCATTGTTATTCAACTTCACCAAGACTCGACCTAATAAAATAAAATAAAAAACATGTTTTTGGATTTTGTAAATTTTTCAATTTTTATGATTTTTTTTTTCCACACAACATAAATAAAGACTCTCCCCCAAACCTAAATGTCACAGTGTACTCAGTGTGACGCTAACAGCACAACAACCACACAACAACCAACAACAGCAACCTAAAGGACACAACTAACAAAGGGGAATGGGAGATAACTAAAAGAAAATACAATAAAAGAAAGTACAATGATAGATAATACCAGCTGTATAGATATAGCCTCCCCCAAACCAGCTGCAAAATGGGGGAGTAGTGACCAGCTGTCACTACTACTCATCAGTCGGGTTCAAATTCAGGTGTCGTTACCTCGGTAACCTTAGGGGGGTTACCCAAGCTATACACCCTTTGGAACTTGCATTCCTCTCCTGTCAGCAGTTTTTCCATCTCAACTACTGCCTTACTCCGTGAGCTTCCAGCTTCAGCAGTGCTGGAAATTAAGGCGATCTCCAGAGGATCCCTATTCAAAGACAAAGAAAGACAGTCATCAATAGTTAAATCCACAATATCGACCCTATGACATGTCTCTTCTAGCAGGGGGTGTTTCATTGCATTATCTAAGTGGAAAGTAGTAGTATCATCCCCCACTGTTAGTGTAAGTCTCCCATTCTTAACATCTATAACCGCCCCCGCAGTATGAAGGAATGGTCGTCCCAAGATGATAGGAATTTGGGTGTCCTCAGCCATATCTAAGACAACAAAGTCAACTGGTATGAAAAACTTCCCTACTCGAACCGGTACGTCTTCTAAAATCCCTAAAGGGTGTTTAATAGAACGGTCGGCCATTTGTAAGGTCATAATTGTAACAGTAAGTTGACCCATATTTAGCTTTTTGCATATAGAAAATGGGATCACACTAACACTAGCCCCTAAATCACAAAAGGCTTTATCAATGGATAAACAGCCTATATTACAAGGAATAGAAAAACTCCCTGGATCATTTAGCTTAGGCGGTGATCTGGATTGCAACACAGCACTGCATTCCTCAGTAAATGCAACCGTCTCCACTTCATTAAAGGATCGCTTCCTTGTCAAGATGTCCTTCATAAACTTTGCATAAGCCGGCACTTGAGTGATCAACTCAGTAAAAGGTACACTCACTTTCAAATTCTTGACCACTTCCATAAACCTCCCAAACTGTTTATCAAGCTTGGATTTATGTTGGCGGTGCGGAAAGGGAAGTGCAATGGCAATTGGCTCGGCTTCTTTGGCTTTGGAAGATGAATTAGAAGACTTATCATCCTGATCAGGGGTTGCTCGATCGAGCAGAGAGATTGCTCGATCGAGTTTTTCGGAACATGAACTTTCAGGAACTTTTCGAGCGATATTTTCAGGAATTTCAAAGGTTGCTCGATCGAGCAAGGGGTGCTGCTCGATCGAGCAACCTTATTTTCAGCTCCTTTTTCGCTGTTTTTCGAACTTTGACCAGCAACTTCCAAGCTTTCATTGGTTTCATCCCCTATCATTTCAGGGCCTTTGTAATGGGTTCCACTCCTCAAGGTGATAGCATTGGCTTGTTCATGTGGAGGGTGTCCTTGAGGAGGAAGATTACGTGGTTGTTTATGTGGATTTTGAATTGCCAATTGGGCAATTTGAGTATCAACCATCTTGTTATGAGCTGTCAACTGAGAGATCTGAACATCTTGCTTTTGTTGGATCATAAGACTTTGCTGCAACATGGCTTTCAATTCCGCCATATCATTACTTGGAGGTGGTGGAGGTGGAGGTTGTTGAAAGTTATGGCCTCCTTGATTGGAACGGTTATAATTACCTTGAGAATTGCGATTCTGAGGAATCACATAAGAGGAACCTTGTTGCTGAGGTGGCGGTGGGGTAGGATTGAGAACATTCTGACTTCGGTAAGATAAATTTGGATGCTCTTTCGTCCTTTCATTGTAAAAGTTGGAGTAAGGTGTACCTTGCTTAAAAGATTGAAAGGCAAGGACTTGCTCAACCGTACTCATACACTCAACTGCATTATGCCCCATAGTACCACATCTTTCACAGGTTGGCTCTTGTTGAACCATGGCATGAACCGTTTGTTTATTTTCCAAGGACTTTGAAGTTTGTAACTCGGCAATTTTGTCAATTAATGCCTCCAACTGAGCTGCAACGGCATTATCCGAACCTCATCTCCTCGCATTACCCCTGGGATTCCCATACTCAGCAGTGTCAGTAGCCATCTCATCAATTAACTTCCAAGCATTGACATCAGTAGTGTTATTTTGGAATCTCCCATTACCATTAGAATCTAACAACGTCTCTGATCATCATATAACCCATTGTAAAACTGGTTGCATAGGAACCAAGTATCAAAACCATGATGTGGAACAGACTTGACAAGCTTTTTGAAGCGAACCCATGCCTCATTAAAGTTCTCATTGGGACCTTGTTTGAAACTTGTGATTTGGCTTCGAATGACATTGGTTTTTTGTGGCGGAAAGTATCTTTTATAGAATGCAAGAGCCAAAGAATTCCAATCGGTGATGCCAAGTGCATCCATATCTAGCTCACTCATCCAATCTTCCGCCCCGTCTCATAGTGAAAAGGGAAACAACACCAACTTGATCTGATCTTGCGTTACCCCACCCGTTAAAGGAATAGAGCAACAATAGTTGGTGAATTTCTCCATATGCTTAGCAGGATCCTCTGTAGGGCTTCCTCCAAACATGTTTCGCTCCACCAAAGAGATATAAGATGGACGAATCTCAAAAGTACTATTACCCGTAGTAGGGAGTTTGAATCCCTTGGGAATAGATGCAACGATAGGCTCCGAATGGCTGGCTAGAGTAGGTATGGTTGTAGTAGGTGCAGAAATATGTGTATCCTCTTCGAAGGATGGTTTTTCTACGACGAATTCGGCGTAAGCTGTTTCAAGCGTACTCAAGTCGTCCGCTTCTTGAATTTCCTTCCAAAAGTTTCGTCTAGCTCGGAGAGTCTTCTCTGGTTCGGAATCGTAGGGCACGAGAACGGACCTAGAACACCTGGGCATAAACAAAAAATAAAGAAAAGGATGAGAACTGTCTCAAGGAACTTAGGTTCCCTGAGACGAAGAAAGACAAACTAAGTAGAAACAAACAGAAAACTGTTGCCTCCCCGGCAACGACGCCAAATTTGATAAGGGTAAAGTCGCGTCTCCTTAATCAAAGTAAACCTAAATCACAACTAACTAATAGTCAGCGGTAAGCAAGGTATCGAATCCACATGGAGGCGGTAGTATTCTAATCTGTTAAACTAGGTTTGTCTCTATAGTAACAATTTCGGGGTTTGAATTGTGGTTTCTAAACTAATAGCAAACAATAACAATAACTAATAGCAAACAATAACAACTAATAGTAATAACAAATAATAATAAACAATAACAACTAATAATAAAATGTTGAAAACAATAAGATTAAAAGTCTAGGGTCTCAGGTTCACTAGGATTATTGTTCAGGGGTAAGAATATAGTCAATTATCATGCAATAAAGTTATCTAAAGTCACAAGATCGGTCGATTCAATTATGCCCTTTAGATCTACAATTCAACATGCGATCGCTATCATTAAACGAGTTCTATTCAATTATCGTAGCCTATCTTAGTCTTAACCCGGTCGGTGTTAATCCTAATTCGCGAGACTAGTTAATTAATCCTGGCCAGTAATCAAACAACTAGAATTAAAACGATAATCAAACGATAACCATGCAATTGCAATTCAATCAATTAATCTACCCCTTCTAACAATCCTAGATCCCCTTTCAACCCTAGAAAGAAATTTAGCTACTCATAACGATATTAATAACAACAATGATGAATAAAGTAAACATGATTAACAACAATGAAAAGATGAACAAAGAATAATTAAAGAACAAGAAGGTAATTAATTAAATAACAAAGAAAGATTGAAGAATACCGATTACAAGCTTGAACTAAAGACGTCTTGATGAATAAAATCCAGAGGCAAAGAAAGCTAAATTAGGTTTTCTAATATTAAAGCATAAAAAGCATGAAAAAGCATGAAAAAGCATGAAAGAGCATGAAAGACGAGCTTTCCTTTCATAATACAAAAATCTAATTAATTAGGTTAAAGTTTAGGAAAATATGAAAAAGTCGTCGAAAAACTAGGTTGCTCGATCGAGCAAGGGTATGTTGCTAGATCGAGCAACCTTCAGCCCGACTCGATCGAGCAAGGCACTATGCTCGATCAAGTATCCCTTCTTTTCGCTCGTTTCTTCGATTTTCTTCATTTCTTCTCTTTCGTTCTCGATTTTCGTGTCTAACCTTTTACGATCCAACTCCGCCATGCTCCATATCAACTCAAAAAGCTCCAAATGCATCCAATCTGCATTAAAACATAATAGAAGTGGCAGAATTGATATTCTAGCTAAAATAGCATAGAAATAAGCAAGGAAAGACGGTAAATCGAGCTATATGTGTTTAAGGGAAGCGTAAAATATGTATATAAATAATGATCATCAATTACCTAGGCTTTAATTTGTTTGCATAAAATTACCACAACAATCGAGATCTTAAAAACAACAACAATAAGAAGTACAAATAACAAAAAACAGTCAACTTGAGCCAAAACGTTTTAGCCATTTAAGATCTTTATGATATTGTTTCTTCCTCAAAGCAACGTCTTCACTATAATTCTCTCTTCATCTTCTCATTGGCATTTAGAAACTTAAATGCTCTTGTCACAATAATATGCTCTTCTCTGAGCCACAATACAAAGTGGTCACATTCAAGACATTTGAAATATGCTTGCGTTTTAAATTGAAGATCCGCAAGAGGGGTGTTCCTCCAGCAAGTCGAAGAAGAAGACATGGGGAGAAAGCTGTATAATAATGGGAAAAGAAGTATAAGAAGTAAAAAAAAAAAAAAAGAGTGCTGAAAAATAAGGGTTAATGTGAGGGAGAATAGGAGTAATGTATAAATAGGAGGGGAAATAAGTGGGAAAGTAAACGAAAAAAAAGAGGAAAATTTACTTAAAAAAAAATGGAGGGAAACAATATCACCAAACTCCAATTCTTATATCATACACCCAGGTGTATGGTACATTATACTCCCACTTTTATTTAGTTTTTTTTAAAACTTTTAAAATTTTTATTTTATAAATTGAAAAATTATAAAAATTATATCATTATTCGTAATTTTTATTTCTCTACAATTAGAGATCACATTTGATATATTTTGGTGCCTATTTTAATTTTTCTCGCATATTCATAACATATAATTGACATATTCACAGGTTACTTTGTGTGAATATGTATATTTTATTAAATGAATATATGCGATTAGCTCAATAAATTACGTTTTTTATTCTTACGTATAAGCAATTTGTGAAAATGTTTGTCGTATTGTGTGAATATTATATTCATAGTGTGATAATATGCAAGCTTTATTGTGAGAATCTGATTTTAATTTACGTGAATATGTCGATTATTTAATGTGAATATGAGGTTTAATTCTGTATATGTGTGAATATGCAATTATATTTTGCGAATGTAAAATTTATATGTTATGAATATCTAAACACACACACATAATTGTGTGAGTATGTGTATTCTATTACATGAAAATTTATGAGTAACTGAATAAATAAATATATATACTCCGTTATTCCGTATATGTTATTCTTATCAATACATATTTTGTGAATATCTTTCTTACATTAGGCTGTATATCTACATTACCTTTTTGTAAGTGTGTAAGTTTTCCTTTGTGAATATATAAATAATTTTCAACTTACGTAAGTATGCTAATTGTATAATGTGAGTATCTCGTGAATATGTTAATTATGCGATGTGAATAGATTGTTAATGAATATATCAATTATGTGATGTGAATATAATGATAAAGTTAAAATAAAGACCAAAATATAACAAATGTGATCTCTATTTATAGAGGAACACAAATTATAAATGATGGTACACATTTTTTTATTTTTTAGATTTATCAAATTTAAGTTTTAAAGGGTTTTAATATTGATTCCATTTATTTTTTCAATAACTAATCATGGAAGTTACATGAATTAGTTATGGGAGTATATTATATCCTACTCTTGGGAGTAGGATATAATTTACCACCAAACTCAGTCCAAGTCATCAATGCCACGAGGGCACTTAATGTCTTTAATTGACGAACTAAATAGTAATGGCTACAATTGCTGGTTAGTAATTGAGTTTAAAGGTACAAACAATAATATGAAAAACGGAATGGTACAAGTTAGAAAAGCCAATAGTTGAAGGGTACTCCATAGAAAAACCCATATTTTAACCATAAAAAAGTTTCAAAAAACTTGCCTTATATACTAGGAGATCGAGGCCCTGTTCTTTCTTAGTTAATTTTAGCTCATTTTAGTTAAATTCAGCTCTACTCAGTTCAGTTCAGCTTAGTGTAGTTCCGTTCAGCTCCATTCAGTTCCGTTCAGATTTATTCAGTTTAGTTTAGTTCAGTTCAGCTTCATCATTCAGTTGAGTTTAGTTCAGCTCCACTAAATTCACCTCATTTCAGTTCTACTCATAAATAAGTATTAAAATAACTTTGACCATAAATAAGTGTTAAAATATTAAAAACTAACACGTTAAAACAAAAAGAAACATTTCCATTCATCATAAGAAAATATTTCGGAAACATATTTTTTAAATGAAAAAAAAGTGAATATAAATGGAGAAAAACCGAGTCAAAGTGTCGTCTCGAAGACTGTGTAATTCAAACTACAAAAATTATTATGAGATGGAAGGAATATTCTACTAATAGCTAATATTATCAATATTATTGTTAATTATTTTTATTGTGATTGTGATTGTGATAGTTATTATTACTATTATGATTATTATTATTATTACTATTATTATTATTTTTATAAAAACGGAACCTGTATTGAGCTCAAAATAAAATTTACATGATATTAGTAGGTAGCCGACATATTATCTGGGCTGCTACTCCCTTAGCAATAGCAAAGCTAAGTCCTTAGAACACAACGATAAGGCCTACCGTTCATAGTCTGGCCTAAACCAGAAATACGAACCGCCCGCAGCCAATCAGAAGTGTGATCACCCTGCTGAGATTTCCATAAAGCTAATTGTCGAAGAGACAAGGATTTCATACAAAGAATGTCCAATGAAAACTAAGTAAAAAAACTAAGCCCTATTTACGCTATGCACTAGGATAGTAAAGTGCCTTCTATTTGTCTTGCTAAGCATGCGTCTACCAACATCCATCTTGAGTTTACCTAAGACTTGAGTCGTGGACCTCTCAATCCCCCTGAAGAGCCTTATGTTGCGTTTTTGCCGGACATAGTAGGTGGTAGCAGCAATGCAGCTGCAGTACCATTGATTTTTCTAGTGTCGTTTGTTAGTCCTGTGAGAGCTCCATAGAAGTTCCTGATGACCACTAGTACTTCTCTCTTCCATGTTCAGCCATTTGAGCACACCTTCCCAAATTCCTTTCACATAGGGACAGAGAAAGAAGAGGTGGTACTGGGACTCATTGTCTTCTTTGAATAGGACACACCTGTTAACAAGGTAAAGCCTCTTGTTAATGAGGTTGTCGACAGTAGCAAGTTTTCTCTGAACTGCCAGAGAGGTGATGATCCCATGGCGGGGAATCACACTCTAATATTTGAGAGGCTTAGTCCATAACAGAATAGAGTTGGGTGCTCTGAACCAGTCATATGCAGTAGATAGATCAAACTTACCATTAAAGGAATGCAACAATTTTTCATCATTGTCCTGTGATCCAGCCTTTCCAATGATCTCATCCTTAATAGCAATAATGTTGTTAAAGCTTCCTGCATTGTGAGCTTTGTGTTGAGTAATCCACAAATTATAAGCTTTATTTCAGTCATACTACAACCCATGGCATTTGGTAACCATAATCCATATCCATTTTATAAGGACGACTTTATTCCAAGATAATAATTCTTTTATATCAAAACCTCCCTCATGCCAGGGGGAGCAGATACTGTTCCAGCTGGCCTGCGTCCATTTCCTTTTGCCATCTTCCAGATTCCCAAAGAATTTCTTGGCCATTCTATTAAGTCTTTTAAGGATAGTCTTAGGAAGGAGAGTTGTGGCACACCAGAACGATTCAAGACCAACGACAACAGAGTTGAGCAGTTGAGCTCTCCCAGCAAAAGAAAGAAATCTAGTTGCCCAATGCTGAATGTTGTTCTGCATTTTAGTAATCAAGAGTTCATACATGGCTGAAGTGTTCCTAACAGTATTTAGAGGAAGCCCTAAGTAGCTAAAAGGAAAAGTTCCTTCAGTGAAGTTAATCTTATGCAGAATTTGATTTTTGATAGCATCAAAAATCCCCCCAAAGTAGATATCAGTCTTATCCCTGTTGGCATGTAATCCAGACTTGAGGGAGAAGTGGGTGAGGGTGTTGAGTACAGCCTTAACTGAGGGAACATCACCTCTGATAAAGATCATTAAATCATCAGAAAAAATGAGGTGAGTAAGCTTCAGTTTAGTGCATTTACGGTGATAGGAAACATTTGGGATACTACAAATGTCCCTGAGGTTCCTGGAAAGGATCTTCATACTAAAGACAAAGAGATAAGGAGATAATGGGTCTCCATGGAAGAAGCCATGAACAACACCATTTATCTTGATGGAAAACCAAGAAGAAGAGATACAACCCATGATCCAGCTTGTAAATTGGTGGGGGAAATTGAGAGCCTGCAACATGTTCTTATTGAAACCCCATTGCAAAGGGCCGAAAGCTTTCCAAATGTATACCTTAATAAGGCATCTGGGAGTAAGAAATTACCTAACATAACCCTTAACCAAAGACTGAGATAACATAATACTTTCATGAATGTTTCTGTCTTGAATAAAGGCAGCTTTTTCTGGTCCAATAAGAGGAGGAGGATAGAGCTAAGTCTTTTGATAAGGATCTTTCTAATAGTTTTATAGAGTGTAGTATAGCAAGAGATGGGTCAGTAGTCCAGTACTGAATTACTAATTTTGTTTTTAGGAATAAGAGTAATAAGAGTGACATTAGCTTGTTTGCACATCTTGCCAGTCCTGAAGTAAGCCTGAAACGGCTTTACAAAAATCAGCTCCAACATACTTC
This sequence comes from Heliosperma pusillum, assembly GCA_022085475.1. NCBI lineage: Eukaryota > Viridiplantae > Streptophyta > Magnoliopsida > Caryophyllales > Caryophyllaceae > Heliosperma > Heliosperma pusillum. Next base: position 29,627 of record JAIUZE010046620.1, read on the forward strand.
CAAGAGACTTTGAAGATAGCAGATGAAAAGCCATCAGGCGTAGGACTCTTATCAGAACCTATATAAAAAATGGGCTGCTTAATAAGATGACCAAAGTCATTCTCAGTCACACAATGACTAAAATGGATATAAGCAATGTCCAGAGGAGAAGTGCTTTTAGAATTACCCAACGAATGCTTATAACATTCAACAAAAGCTGAAGCCACATCATCCAAACAATGCCTATCAAAGCCATTGTAGTCCTGAATTTGGCCAATGATTTGCTGGGTTTTCCTTCCATGAATTCGAACATAAAAACATTTAGTTGAAGAATCATTGTGAGAGATGTGAGAGATGTGCAGAGACTTAGCTTTTTGCTAGAGGATGATCCTTTCAGTGTGCCTCAGATTTACATAATGCTCAAGAAGAATCCTTTCTTGGCCAAAGAGGTCATAATCAAGATTATTTCTCTGGATAGAGGACTGACATACAATGAGTTTATTTTTGGCTTCTTTAAATCTATTAGAAATATCTCTGAAATGAGCTTTATGCATGCCCTTAAGTGCAATCTTCACAGACTTGAGTTTTGTGAAAAATTTATAAAAGTTAAAGGCAGAGACATCGATATTCCAAGCAGAATGAGTAATAGAGTGATAGTCAAGAGGCTCAGTTGAGCAATTGAGGAAGCTGAATCTAGGCAGATGCTGCTGATAATCTAACATGGTAACAAGGACAGGAGAGTGATCGGAAACCCATGCAGGGAGGAAATAGACAGAGAAGGCAGGGAACCTGCTGAGCCAAGCAGGATTTACCAAGCCTCTATCAAGTTTAGACCACATCCTGGTGTCAACATCCTGTTTATTAATCGATGTGTAATCACAGCCTATACCCTTCATATCATAAACATTGCAGTGCAGCAGACATGAATTAAAGGCAAGAATGTCATCCAAGGTGAGAGGAGTATTACTGATTCTTTCAGTAACATCCCTGACAACATTAAAATCACCCACAATTAGCCACTTATCTACAGTGAGATTGATATTGTGCAATGCATCCCAGAGATCTTCTCTATGAGCAGCATTATTGTTAGCATAGACTACAGTTAAGTAAAACTGTTGGTTAGTAGCATGGTGAGTTACCTTGCTATGAATAAATTGAGGATGTACTAGCAGAGAAAAAACAGTTACAGTAGCAGGTCGCCAAATAAGCCAAATCCTGCCAGTGTAATGATGATCATAGTTACAAATAACACTATAGGTATGAAAACGTCCTTTGATAATTTTCAGAGCCTTAGTCCTCTTTATTCTAGTCTCTAACACACCTAGAAGGCTAGAATATCTAATTTTTTGACAGACATGAAATCCAAAAGTTCCGGATGCTTGAGAGGGTCATTACTCCCTCTAATATTCCAAGAAGCAATCTTCATTTTTGTTTGTCAGGAGGTAGATCCTCCCCTATTCCAGTCCTTTTCTGCTCCTTGAGAAGGGAAACAGGAGGACTGGTGGTAAACTGCACAATATTGGATTCAGAATTGGATCCTCGCTTCAAGGCTATTTGAGTCTCTAACATCCTATCCTCTTTGTCACATCCTAGATATATTTCATCAGGCAAAGGAGGTTCCTTATCATTTGATGAGCTACCACCTAGCAACGAAGCATTAGAATTTTCTCCATTGCTATCAACATGCTCATTTTGAGAGGGATCTTCCTGAAGTTCCACCAGAGCATTGAATCTATTAGAGGAACTTATAGGTTAACTAGGACTACAGGAAGCAGGTACAGAGGCTCTTTAAGGCTATTTGAGCATCAGCTACCTATCCCTCCTTGCTGCAGTCTTGATGCATTTCAACAAAAGCGGCCTGAGAGGTCTCACAGGGAGTGTCAAAGGGAGCCTCTTTCACCACTGTTGAACCATATAGTTATATGATAATGTTTTGATAATGACAAGTATGTTTGTATAAGATATATGCTTGTGCTTGTAATTATTTGTTTAGTCTTGCTTAGATTAAGCATTGTTTGGTACCTGAAGTTATAGCTAGTTTATCTTTAACCTTGATGATTTGTGAAGCAAAGGTGAAGCAAAGTTATAGGCCACTGTACTAGAACTTTGGAAATGCTGAAGTAAGGTTATAGGTGTTTCTACTATAAATTTAGTGATTATCAAGCTCAAGATCAAAGACGAAGTCTTAAAGAAGCTAGTGGAGCTAAAGATGAAGAGCTCGTGATTAGAATGAAAGGATAATCAACATACTGAAGATCTACATGAAGATTTTGTAGTATAGGTCATCGTTCAATAACGGTAATTTCAAAAGTAATTTTGAGAAGTAGAGTTATAGCTGTTTTAACTATAACCTTACTATAACTTTAGGGCTGCGAAATATAGTGAGGCTGTTTTAATTTTTCAAAATGGTATTTGAATATAGTTTTAAATAATTTTTTTTAAAGAAAAGTGTTTATAGTAGTTTAAGGTTTAAATTTATTCAGTTTGAATATTATTATGATTTCTCTATTGATTAGTAAAACAACTTATGAGTTGTCATGCTATCTAGGGTTTTCATATATGTAAGGATGACAATTGTGGCATGGACCGAACCGAAACCGAATCGACCCGAAAGAAAATATTCGATCCAAATCCAATTTTTAAAAACCCATACCCGATCCGCTATTTAAATACCCATTTCCAAATCTACTATTGGAAAACCCGAACCAAATCAAAACCCGATCCATTCATACACGAACCCGATCCATTCTGTGACAACCCTCGCGAATGCGGAACTATAAAACATACAAGCATGTGAATTAATTTGCGGAAATACGGTATTTTAAAAACTTTTATACATGCAAGATAGAAAATACGAGGAGTGTCATAATATTACAAACTAAGTACGAAATACAACCAAGAGACAGGGTCTCTCGAAATGTTAACAAAGTAAAAGTGTTTAGCAAACGAGCTAATTAACGACTAGAGGTGAATCTTCCAGGGACAACGCCCGCTAGCTCACACCCGAACCCAAAATAGCATAAGCAAAAAGCCATCCATGCAAGCAACCTGTTCATCCATGAAAAACATGAACGCCACAGTCAGTGGGGAGTAACTCCGGGTCTCCAGCCATATCACATAAACGTACATAAAAAGGAAATACAAAAGTAGAGCATGCATATATATAGATACATGTGAGTTGCGATAAGAATAGATAGGCAATTCTATAGATAATGATAAGAACATAAGAGGCACCAATCCGAATCCATCATGATATTCAAAGACTCGGGGAAGACACTCTTAGGAAACCGAATACGCTCACTAGGGCTTACATCTCACCGTTAGCGGTATAAGTTTGATAAGATTGAGACTCGACAAACAAACCATACCAAGTCATTCAATGATCAATCATATAATCATTCATCCAACCATACCAATATATTAACGACATCTCTCACGGTAAATAAAACGCACTAGCATCGTGTACAATAGCAAGACAAGCCAATGGAAGTCCACAGGATAAGACGTTTCCCTGAACCGTATACGATAAGACGTTTCGTATACTCATGACCTAGACAAACAAGTTCACGGGATAAGACGTTTCCCGGAATCATGTACGATAAGACGTTTCGTACCCACAAGACTCTAATCCTCTC